>CM012439.1:4646893-4933483 GCA_003999625.1 Oryzias javanicus
TCCCCCCTAACAGAGTCCTGATTGGGTGGATGCAGGAAGTTCCTTTGATTGGTTTTTTTCATGATCTCATTACTTGTTTTGCATCTGCTGCTGAGGGAGACAGATGAGGACAGGATCGACCGATAAACTGAGTCATCTGTGTGATCCTGGAAACAGATCGATACAAACCCACATTCCTGCAGAGGCTGCATCAACAACTCTACAGACAAACAAACAAACAATCAAACAGGAGGTTTGTGTCTCCATAATTAGAACAACTCTTAGAAAGAAGAAGAGAAGGACAGACATGAATAAATGAATCATTCCTTTCATTAAGGTGTTAAGATCTTCTGCTGTCTGCAGCCTAATTGTGTCTTCTTTGGCCCAATAATAATTACAAGCTGTGGACAGTTGTAGATATACAAAGTGAAGAGCCTGAGAAAGAACCTCATCCGCCTGACAACAACTCTGACTTTGTGCTGCTGCGACTGATGAAACAGAAGATACGAACAGGAAGTCAAATTCTACTCTTTATTCTCTGCTGTCTTCTAATAATGTTAGAGGAAGTTCCTGGAAGTGAGATTCTGTCTCTGATCTGCTCATGAAGCCCACAGAAGACTCCTCCCACCTCTGATGGTTCACAGCAGGGTCATGTTAGAGAAGGGATGTTTCCATTCACTTTCATAAAGGCTGAATGATTCTCAGACTGTTTTTTTAAACTCAGTTGTTTTGAATGAGTGGTTTTCCTGTTGGAAGATTCCGGATCAAACCCTCAGGTGTCTCCACATGAGCTAATTCAGGATGAACCTTGAAGGTGTGCAGCATACGAACGTGGTCAGTGGTGGAACCAGGATGCTCATCCAGAACCTTCCAGAATCATGTAACCCAAACCGTTAGAACTGTGATTGAACACAATTATCCTATGATTGTGTAAACAAAAGCTCAGTTTTTTGTTTTCATATTTGAAAAATCAGAAATATAAACTGAAGAATGTATTTTGCAGCCCCCCCGCTGCAAAATACATTTTGAAACTTCCTTTTGATGTCATAAACACAAGCTTTGGTTTCACTGGTGGATTAAAAAAATGTTTTCTAAGATTCATAAGAGATTTTGTCTTCATTCATTTCTCTATTTTTGTTGGTTTCTCACGCTCTGAATTCAACAGGCTTTTTAAGTTCATATGTTTATTTATTTATTTATTTTTTGGGGGGGGGGGCATTCATTGTGGCCAAATTAATTTTCCCAGTGTACTAGGTACATGCAAATATTGTTGAGTTTTTGGTGGCAATGGCGACATTTAAGAAAGTAGAATAGTGAGACCGTCTGGTCCTTCAGGACAGAAAGACGTCCCCCTCGTGCGGGGTGCAGATGACCCCACCGTTATAATGATGTGTGACCCCTCCCGTGTAAAAGGTGGACATCATTTTATGTCTGCCATGGACACCAGAGAGGATAAAAAACCATTAAACAAAAGTTCAGTGTGCTGTCTTGTGGGTTCCAGACGACAGAACTTTGAGCAGAACGCCGTCAGTCCTGCTGGGTTTCATCAGTTAAAGCTTAACTGCACCTGTGTTCACCTGGGACGGGAATCAATTCCAATCTGAGTTTCTGGGATTGTGGAAAGCCGATACAAAGCCATCGATTGGTGCTGAAGATGAAGGGAGACGAAAATCAATCAAGTCTGAACTCCTCCAGGGTTCTCACAGCCTCCATGCAGGGAGGCGAGGAGGGAGGTGAGGAGGGAGGTGAGGAGGAGGGAGGCGAGGAGGGAGGTGAGGAGGGAGGGGAGGAGGGAGGTGAGGGAGGAGGGAGGTGAGGAGGGAGGTGAGGAGGGAGGTGAGGAGGGAGGTGGTGGAGGGAGGTGAGGAGGGAGGTGAGGAGGGAGGTGAGGAGGGAGGGGAGGAGGGAGGTGGTGGAGGGAGGTGAGGAGGGAGGTGTGGAGGGAGGTGAGGAGGGAGGCGAGGAGGGAGGTGGTGGAGGGAGGCGGTGGAGGGAGGTGAGGAGGGAGGTGAGGAGGGAGGCGAGGAGGTGGTGGAGGGAGGCGGTGGAGGGAGGTGAGGAGGGAGGTGAGGAGGGAGGTGGGGAGGGAGGTGAGGAGGGAGGCGAGGAGGGAGGAGGGAGGTGAGGAGGGAGGTGGAGGAGGGAGGTGGGGAGGGAGGCGAGGAGGGAGGCGAGGAGGGAGGCGGTGGAGGGAGACGAGGAGGGAGACGAGGAGGGAGGCGAGGAGGGAGGCGAGGAGGGAGGCGAGGAGGGAGGCGAGGAGGGAGGCGGTGGAGGGAGGTGAGGAGGGAGACGAGGAGGGAGGCGAGGAGGGAGACGAGGAGGGAGGCGAGGAGGGAGGCGGTGGAGGGAGGCGAGGAGGGAGACGAGGAGGGAGGCGAGGAGGGAGACGAGGAGGGAGGCGAGGAGGGAGGCGGTGGAGGGAGGCGAGGAGGGAGGCGGTGGAGGGAGGCGAGGAGGGAGGCGGTGGAGGGAGGTGAGGAGGGAGGTGAGGAGGGAGGTGAGGAGGGAGGCGAGGAGGGAGGGGAGGAGGGAGGGTGAGGAGGGAGGTGAGGAGGGGAGGCGAGGAGGGAGGTGAGGAGGGAGGCGAGGAGGGAGGCGAGGAGGTGGTGGAGGGAGGCGGTGGAGGGAGGTGAGGAGGGAGGTGAGGAGGGAGGTGGGGAGGGAGGTGAGGAGGGAGGCGAGGAGGGAGGAGGGAGGGTGAGGAGGGAGGTGAGGAGGGAGGTGGGGGAGGGAGGCGAGGAGGGAGGTGAGGAGGGAGGCGGTGGAGGGAGGTGAGGAGGGAGGCGAGGAGGGAGGCGGTGGAGGGAGGTGAGGAGGGAGGTGAGGAGGGAGGTGAGGAGGGAGATGAGGAGGGAGACGAGGAGGGAGGTGAGGAGGGAGGCGGTGGAGGGAGGTGGTGGAGGGAGGTGAGGAGGGAGGCGAGGAGGGAGGTGAGGAGGGAGGTGAGGAGGGAGGTGAGGAGGGAGGCGAGGAGGGAGGTGAGGAGGGAGGTGAGGAGGGAGGTGAGGAGGGAGGCGGGAGGAGGAGGGAGGTGAGGAGGGAGGTGAGGAGGGAGGATGAGGAGGGAGGTAACGAGGAGGGAGGCGATGAGGAGGGAGGTAACGAGGAGGGAGGCTGGAGGAGGTGGTGGAGGGAGGTGAGGAGGGAGGCGAGGAGGAGGTGAGGAGGGAGGTGAGGAGGGAGGTGAGGAGGGAGAACATTTTCATCTTCATGAGTTCATCTGTGCTCAGATTCTTCCTAACAATCCTAAAATCAACTCAAGTTTATGGATTTTTTTCCATCATGATTAAAACACTTCAGGTTTATCTGAGAGATAAACTGAATCTTTCTGGACTCAGAGAGATGAGTGTTCTTCTTCAATGTTATGAGTCTTTTTATGAGTTCATGAGTCATTGGTGGATGTGAAGCTTTTCATTTGTTCTCTTTTGTTTGTTTCTTCATAAAAACACGGCGAGCATCTGAGCAGACTGCAGAAGCACAAACATCTCTGGATTATTTGGGAAGCAGAGATGTTCAGCTGCTGTGGTCCATGCTGAACCTGTCAGGTGTTTCTCCTCCCTGTAGGGTGTTGGTTGTCTCTGTTTGTTCATGAAGGTGATTCTGTTCAAACTGATTTCCCGTCTCTCGGGCCACATAAAGTCAGAAAACACAATCAGTAATTCATGATGGAGCTGCTGTAATGAGCTCAGCGGTTCTGCTGGACCTGAGTGATGCTTCTGTGTTTGACAGTAATGTCTCCGTCGGGCCCGAGGGTCAGCGGGGACCAGCTTTAATCTGAGATGAAGCATGGCTGCCCGAACGTCTCCAACCTGAGGAGAAACCCTCAGCCGGAGCGAGGCTCTGGAAAAACACAATGACTTCATGGATGTTGTCATGGTTACCGGCTGACAGTCAGCACTTCTACCATGAAAACAGTTTTAAATAAAGAGCTGCCATCCCATGGAGAAACAGAGAAGCTCCACAGACACCACATCTGAAAGCTGCAGACATGGTTTATATTTTTGTCTCTGAAAGCTAAGAAACAATAAGAGTGCTGTCAAACAAACGTCATGGAAACAGAACCACGACCAATCAAATGATGAGATGATTCAGCTGCAGATGTCGTGTTTCAGGAGAAAAATGCTGCCAAAACTCTTCAAAGCAGATCGCTTCATCTATGATGTCTGGGAGCTTCATTTCTAGAGGCGCTGAGAAGAAGGTGGAAACGTGCACACGCAAACTTCACCTCAACACTGGAGTAAAGACGTGTTTGATTCTGACAGAGAACCGCGTGCGCACGCTGTTCCACAGCAGAACAGGAGAGAACAAAAAAGACATCACAACACCACAGACGTGACTCACACAGACGCTAATGCTCTGATGGTCTCAGCTCTGCCAACAGATAATGGGACAGGACACTATTCAGAATAATTCAATAAACGTTTTTACAATTAATGAGAGTGAAGAATGGTGGGCCTCACACAGTAGAGAGCAGCTGGGAGTAGAATATACAGTCACGTTTGTCGTGTTGTTACCTGAACACGTCTCACACACAAACCCAGACACACACCAACAATGTTTTGAAACGTCTGAGTCTGCAGCAACAGACTGCAGCTGCAGAGGTCGGAGGTGAAAACGGACCCTCACATGTCTGGTTCTGCTGAGCCGTGGTCAGGAGACCTTCAGCTGTCTAAGGGTCTACCAGAACCCCTCAAATATCAAGTTTAAAAAACGACATTCAAATAGTTCAATCAATGACTACAGTCCTGTCTCGGATCAATAACATCTACCCATCCCTGACATATGGTGTTCTATTCACACTGGTTGATGTTTGTAATTGTACATTTTTGTTCTTTTTACCCCAATCTTCTCTTATTGTACAGCTAATCGGCAGAATGCTCTGGGTTTTTCTTTTTTACTAACTGACTTATTGATTTGTTGAAAGATCCAGACAACATGAATTCTTTCTTCTTTCTGCTCCTCATTCTGCCTCTGAGTGATGCAGATCAAGCCTTTGCAGATC
Source organism: Oryzias javanicus (assembly GCA_003999625.1). Classification (NCBI taxonomy): domain Eukaryota; kingdom Metazoa; phylum Chordata; class Actinopteri; order Beloniformes; family Adrianichthyidae; genus Oryzias; species Oryzias javanicus. The sequence continues at coordinate 4,651,878 of CM012439.1, forward strand.
CTCTGATCGGATGTGTGGGAACATGCTGGAAATCGAGTCATGAAATCAATTGTGGGGTTCCCCAAGGATCTATTTAAGGCCCACTACTTTTTAATCTATTTATGCTGCCATTAGAGGGCACTATCAGTAGGCATGGGAATTGTTTTCATGACTTCACAGCTTTGCCACACTGTGACTCCTGACGACAGAGGGATCTTTTTAAACTGTACTTTAGACGTAAAGTCGTGGTTGGTGGGATTCTCTCTAATTGGACGACAGCTCAACCAGGACAAAAAAAAGGTTGTCATGGTTCTGAAGACAAGAGAAGATCATTTTACAAATCTGAGAGTTCTTTGTGGCAAAGAGCTAAATTGTGTCCCACAAAAGAAAATGATGACTAAACCAGGATTAATTACAGAAAGTCATTATCAGCCTGCACTCATTTCTCTCCTCCAGCATGGAGGTGCCACTGCTTTATTCCCACCAGAACAGATAATTGTGATGGTCTGGCCTTTGGTCTTCACAGAATGAGCATTTCAAGTGTTTACCTCCAGAGCTCAGCCCCTCCAGTTCTGATGAGGATCAGAGGGCGGGGACCCATTGGACCCATTTTAACAGGGCTGCACACCCTCCCTGCATGATTCAAAATGAATTTTAAAGTTCTGTCAGCTGTTTATACACAATTTTATATTTTATGGGATATAACTTTACATGAGCCCTCATGGATCCTGAGGTCCACAGAACCGAACCGAACTGTCCTCGTCTGCCTCCAGTAAACTTCAGGCTGCAGAGACGCTTCTTGTTTTCAACCATCTTTCACCTGAAGTATTTTTAATACTTAAACTACCTAATTTGTATCTGATGTGTGCCTAGTTTGTTCTGTTTTTTTTATCCTAAATTGATTGTTGACATCAATTATATCTACCTTTAGGGATTCTACATGTTGTGTTTTTTATGAATAAATATTTTTTTTCCTTTCATGTATTTCTTTTGTTGTAACATTTTTCTCAGGTGAAGACTTCAATGACAGTGTTTCAGCTGTGAGAGCTGAAAGTCTTGTGTGTATTCTTCTCTTTTGACCTTGTTTTAAAGGATCTCAAACCATAATTCATGTTTTTAACGTCCCAATGAAGGTTTGTGTCAATATGCTTTTGTCTTCATCTGTGCATGAATTGTGCTGTACAGTGTTGAGTGTTTCTGATCCAAATGGGCTTCATCGACCAGCTGATGTAAAACAGCCACGATCCTCTTCAGACCATGTGAAACAGACATGCTGCACCTTCACTTCACAGCTGATTGTCTCACATTGAACTGTAAAGAAAGCTGGATTTAGTGAGATGCGTGGCCAGGCCGCCACACTGTGCGGGTAGCACACAGCTAGCTGTTTCATTTGTTTATAGAATTTGCAGGTAACAGGCACAAACAGCACCACTGAAAAGAGGATGGGACAGGCCCGCTGGTTGACCGTGGAGAGCTTAGAAGAGCAGGACAGTCAGAAACCCAATGGAAAGAGATGTTAACACAACTGTTGCTGAGCTCCAAACAAACGAAGGTCGTGACCCTTGTGCTCCTTCTTCCTGTTTAAATCATCACCAAATGACGGACGGCACCGGTAATAGAGGAGGTTTTCACGGAGGTTATGGCGCTGGTGGCCGTGGTTGGAGCCGCAGATGCAGTGGCCGTGGTGCTCAGGGGGGCAAGTCCGAAGACGAGTGAGTGCCAGTCACCAAGCTGGGTCGCCTGGTTAAGGACATGAAGATCAAGACCCAGAAGGAAATCTACTCCGCCCATCAGAGTCTGAGATCATCAAAAGATGAGGTGTCGGCTCAGGCTATTGGGGTAACCAAATCTGCAAAACCTTGTGGATCTGTCCGGGGTATTCTTGTTGAGATGTTTGTTGGGTCTCCTGCACCCCCTGACAGTCAGAGTTCAGCTGCTTCTCTGAAACCATCATCCGTCCTGGTTGAAGAGCATTTTGTCCTGCAGACTGCTTTCATTCCTCACGTTTCGCTTGAAAACAGAGCAAAAATAAACCCATCCACATTTCTATAAACAGTTGATAATTGCAGAGATGGAGAGGTGAGACATAAAAGGGGAGAGAGAAAGAGAGGTCAGTTTGATGGCGTGCAAAACAGCTTGATGCAGCCTTTTGGCTCTGAACCAGTAGTTTCCATAACGCTGATCTTTGTCCAATTTGTTTTACCTTTTGAAATGATTCCATTTTTGCATCTGGATGAATTCTCCTCTTGGATGGGAGCCCAGCAGCAAACAGCCAGCAGATGGTTTCCATCAAACGCTGCAGTGTGCTGCAAACATTTTCAAATTAAGGATCATTAAATGGATTTAAAGACCTGAAACACAACCGCAGGTTTCACATGTTGCACTTTTAATATGGACATAACCGGGTGTGTTAAATAAAACGACCTCTTCCTGGTGTTTCAACAGTCTTAGAGTCAGAGCTGCTTCACAGAAACAGCAGATTCTGCAGTTCAATGGGAAACTGAAACCTCTCAGCTGAAGACAAAGACTTGTGGAGAAGGAAAGGGAATTCAGCGCTCACGTTTTGTGAAGAGCTTTATTAATTTACTTTGTTAATCCAAGTAAAAAGGATAAAAGGCAAACAGGGATGCAGGTTTTATTGTGTGATAAACAACATGGTTCCTCAGGATGTTTCTCCTTCATGCTTTGTCTCATGTCAGGGGTCTGCTGCAGAGACACATGCAGCTCTTTAACCAGATATAAACTAAAAAGTTTCTAAATGTTAGAAAGGAACTATAAAGTAAGAAGTGAGATGACTCCTGATCGAAGGATTGTGGGTTTGATTCCCGCCTTGCCCGCCCATGTGTCAAAGTGTCCTTGGGCAATACACTGAAACCCAAATTGCCTCTGGTGGAAGATTGGTATCTGCACTTTGGGCTTTCAAGGAAGGTAGAAAAGCGCCATACAAGTATATTTACATTTATTTACGCCATTTACAACAACTTAACACATTCTTGTGTGTCCTGTCCTGTACTACAAAGAATCAATAGACGACATTAAGAACAACCAGCATGAAGGCACTCTGGATTATTAAAGGGTAACCAAACAGGGACGTTGGAGGCTGACTCCACCCACTGCCAAAATGTGAAAATCCAGTCAGAGGGGGGGGCTTTGTGGGGTTCTAGGGGTAATAATTGATTGAAAAAAATGAAGATGGAAGAATCACATAAACTATATTAATAACAAAATATCTCAATCAATACCTATACTATATATTGCTAAACATTTTCTAACCCAATCATTGTTTAACACTTTGTAATTCTCATTCATTCTTTTGTTAATGACTTTAAGTTTGGGGAAGCACACACAAAACATCATTAAATTCAGTCTTTACTCTCCAAAAAAAGCTAGAAGAATAATCACCCAGTCACCTTATGCAGAACCAAAAAATCCCCTGTTTACTAAACTAACTGTGGAAATGTGTTGACTTGATTTATTTCAAAATTATTCAATTCATGTTTAAAGTTAAAAAGAAACATTTGCCAGAAAGCATCCAAAATAAAAATAAATACACTTTGAGAGGAACACACATTTACGTCAAACCCCCAAACATTAAAGTCCACTGCATCTCCCTACAGTTATTCCACACCTGCACCCCAAAAAATGTCAAACCATACTTGAATTAAAAACATTCATTAAGAGTGATGTAATTAATAAAATATGAAGAAACTAATAAAATGTATTATTTCCCTAAAGAGTTATAAAATGTGCAGATTTCCTTCATTTAGCGCCAGTCATTCTGATCAACATCATGAACTACAGGAACTTCCAGGACATCAGATTTCCAGCTGCACTCACCTGAGTGGGCCCCTTGCACCCGCCTCTTTCTCACAATATTTTCAAGTGACCCCAAAGTCAAAACTACCCAGCATGCACCTCAATCCAGGCGATCTGGACCTTCATTTTGGTTGGTTAGATTTACATTTCTGGCAAAGGTTCACCAACAACAGTGAAATTAACTATTTTTATTTCATCACAGCCGACATTATACTTGCTACTAATACATTTGCTGCACTGAGATGGTCATATGTGACAGGGTGTATTTTATTTTGAAAGGAACTTCTGTCAAAAGTTAAAAAAGGCTATTTTCTTTTAATCTTTGTGTTTTACTTATTCAAAATGAACAACAGTTCACTTATGTTTACCAAGGGTGAAGGAAGACTTTGTTGCTCCTACTGGGTTGTAGTCAGAGAGAAATCAGCTGGTTGCAGACCTCTGTCCTACCGTATACCGAGGAAAACCACTTCAAACATGCAGGAAAAATACAATCACTGCACAGCAATCCTATTCAGACCTCCACAAACTGTGATGCATGGATCCCTCAGGTCAGAAACAGACCAACCACAGAACTGAACCTTCAGAAGAGTAACCTCAGGGAAGGGACAAAAGAGTACAGAATGTGTCCACTGCCACTTCTACTGTGGAAATAAGAGTTTTTAAAACACATAGACACTTTTTAAAAAGTCTTCCAGAACTCTCTGCTCCCTCTCAGAAGCGACACCGCCTCCAGCGCCTCCAGCATGGAGCTCCTCCTCAACCTCTGGTTCCCATGGCCAAGAGCAGACAGTGAGTTGTGGAAAACCTTTTAAGAAGTGATGGTTAGACAGTTGAATGTTCCTTTGGCTCCCTCTCCTGGCCACTGCTGCTGTTGCACAGGTGTTCAGGATGATGGCAGCTCACCTGTCTGCTCCGACCTGGCTCAACAAACTACAGTGTATCGTCACGGCCACAGCCTCTAATCCTCTTCTGATCATGAAAAATCAGGGTTTTAAAAACATGTATTTAGACTTCTTTTTGTAATCATAGTTATCAAGGTTTAAGAAAGTGGAAAAAATCTCGAGTTTTCACTAGATATTATTTATAATCTTAGTTCAAAGTGTCTGATGATGAAACTCTAATGACCCAGCATTCTAGCAGCATTTAAACACATCATCTACACACAGATCTGGAGATGTGTAGAGGCTCACAACCCCTCGTGAACTTATAACTCTGAGTTATAGCTAGTTTGAAGCTGCTGTAATTTAACCGTCTGTGTGTGTAAATTGTATTTATACAGTTTTAATACATAGGTGTATATGTGACCACACAACTGCAAGTACACACAGATACACACAAAATGTTCTGTTGTAGTTCTTCTGTCAGCATTCATTGTTTCATTGCCTCCTTGGAACCAAACCAAGTTTCCCATGTTGCAGTGCTGCAACAGAGCCACTCACTCACAACACGTATAACATGAGTTACAAATCAAGTATTATAAACACACAAATCTAACCTCTTTTCTCTCCAGACTGAAACAAAAACATAAACTTGACTTACAGAAAGTAGGGCGCAGTACTCCAACATGACATCACTGTAGAGCAAAATGTATGCCACAACTTCTAATTATACAAATGCATGATGGTCATTTTTCTAGAAGAATAACTCTGTTTTTCACTCAAGAAGAGTGAAGATGTTGTTTTCTGATCAGAGTATGATAGTATTGTTGGCTTTGACTTCGTTTTCACGGGCGGATGTCAGGTTCTGAATTCAGAGCTGCACCAGGATGAATGTGGAAGACTTGGTTTCTCTCCGTCTTGTTTTTGTTTCATTTCATTTTTGTATTGAATGTTTTGTCATCTAATTGTTGTGATTGTTGGGCTTGTTTGTTGTTTTTTACTGTTGGGAGGAGTGCATGCACATGTAGACTTGTTTATGTATTTTTGCATTATGGCCTGAAGAAGATAGGACCCCTGAAATGGCAGTGATTATATATTATATTTTTTCCTTTTTCTTTTTTTTGTTAAACAGTTTGATGCACCCCTCCTCTGCAGTGCAGTGCCCCTCCCTTCCTGTTGCTGCTGTCTGGGTTGGGGGGGCTCTTCGTGCCTCTTTAAAACTTTAAGGATGAAAATTAGCATTAACACTTTAATCCACACCCATGCAGCAGCCAATCAGAATAGACTATTCATCCGGACCGTGTGTCAGATATCTGTGGCTATGGTCCCATGTACGACCCTCCTCTGGTCCTCTGGAGCTTGAGGGTCCTGCGGTATCTTAGATGTTCCTGCTCTTTTCTGGACTGAGATGTCTGAGGTCTTTCCAGGATCTGCTGTAGCCCCTCCTCCTGTTTGGAGGTTAGTACGGGGTCTGCAACCTGAGGCTCCAGAGCCCCTCTTTCATTCCTCCATTGTGGCTCTTTGGCTTTGAATAAATCTTCAAACTTAACAAATTAATTAATTTATGTCAAGATTCTTGACATGCCAGATAGGCTTAGCTGGTTTAAATGAAAGTAAAAGGTTTGATCTATTGGTAGAGTGGTCTATAATCAGAGTGACATTGACTTATTTCATTTACATGTATGATAATTTGGATTCTACACTTATGTTTTCATGTTTTTATTCACTAGTGAAAGAAGAAAAAGGACGAAGGAACACAAGAGCCAATAATAGAAAATCTCACGTTTCTTGAATTCTTAATTAAGAAAGTGTGTATTCGTACGTAATTTTGGAAAACCGTGCGTCCAGTGCTAAACTTTGTTCTTAGTCGCTCAGAAATGGGTTCAGGTTAGGATTCTGGTTCCGGTTCCTGAGGTTGGCTCCCTCTGCAGCTCACGGCTCCACCAGGAGATGGGTCAAATGTGGAGAACACATTTACACATTTAGGAGCGGGACAGTTAACTTTAAGTTTCATTTTAAATACGTGCGGCCAACAAAAACATCCAGTCTTGGACACACTTAGAATGAGTGCAGGCAATGCAGCAATGAAATCTTGGCTGCACGGATTACATGTGGATAATATGAATTTCTATCACTTTCTATGCTGGTCGCACGTAAACCCGTGGGAATAACATCAGCCTTTAATTAAAGTAAATCTGCTGGAGGATCTGATTAAACACAGAATGTTTTATTTTGAAAGGAACTTGAATGTGCTACTGTCAAAAGTGAAAGAACTTAAATCTGTTATATATTGAAGAACTCAATTGTAGAGGACATTTCAAAGTTATATCTTATAAATGAATGGTTTAACGGCCACAAACACACAAATAAAGTGTATTTTTCTAACGGCTGATGTTATTCCCACGTATTTCTTGTGGAAATAAAGAGTTTTTTAAAATTCTTTTTCAAATAGTATTCTTTATCCATCTAGTTAAATTACTACATTTGGTGCATTAACTGTCTATATTGTTGAGCTGATGCAAATAGAAATCACAAAAACAGCAAAACAGCATAAGCAGGATGAAAAATCAACACAAAAAACTCAAACACACAAAAGAGAGCACAAACAACTGAACACTGACTTCAGAAATAACAAAGCAATGAAGTAAACAACAGAACATCAGAGTCAATACAAAACACATTTCTAACAGCACAACTTGAATGGGACAAAGAAAACCGAGCATCAACACAAGTCAACATAACACCACGGAGACAACACAACAACACAAACAACAAAATGATGGCAGCTTAAAACCCTGGCAGCATCAGAATAAACACAAACAGTTTAAACAAACAGCTACAGACAGACACCAGACTGGATTGTTTATTGAGTCCAAAAATGTTTCATTGAACAAAACAGCAGCAATAAAAACCTTCAAACTTCTGTCTCTGAGATGTGTGAGCAGCAGGGGGCGCTGCTGCGCATGCTCCGTGTTTCCTGAAGTTTGCACCGAGGACACACCCATCAGGTCTCAGGGAGACTCAGACCGCACGGCACGAAAACTGGCCCGAGTCTGGATCTCCGGAGAGCGCACTAACGGACTGTGCCGAGCCCGCCCGAACCCCCGCTGCTCTGTTTCTTCCGAACCGAGCCGAACGGCAGAGCGCGGAGCTCCTTCCTAAAGACAGGATGTCAACTTCAGAGGAAGCCGACGGGCCCCGACCCAGATACGGCTGTGAGTACTCCCCGCTCCCGGTGCAGGTCCAGAACCGGACCAGAACCCGGTTCCACAAAAGTTCTGTTTCCGTTTCATTCTGACTTCCGCGTGTTAAAAACACCCGGAGGAGGTTGATCTCTGCCCCCCTCCCCCCGTCTCGGGTCCGCGCACGCGCGTGCCCAGCTCCTTGCTCCCTGTGACGGCCGCGCGGGAAAACTTTCACATAATGAAAGTTTTCTTTATTACCGCTGAGAAGAGGCCCACGCCCTCAGACTGACTGATCTGAAGGAACTCGCCTCCTTCTCACCTGCTCGGTCTGCACATGCTCAGTAGAGGTCCTTGATAGAACACCCCACACCCCAGGTGAAGGGGTTCTGATCTGGGCCAGACTCCGCCCCCTCCTGCCATCCTGTCGGCCGGGTCATGACCTGCAGAAGTCCTCACGCGACTCTTCCCTCTCTCTGCAGCCGTTCTGGATGTGGCGGAGCGGTTGACTGCCGAGGAGATGGACGAGCGGCGCCTGCAGAACATGGCCTACGAGTACCTCTGTCACCTGGAGGAGGCCAAGAGGTAAGACAGCTGTTGGTGCTCAGCCTGGGGCCGTGCACGAGGCCCTGGGTTTGTGCAGGATGACCCTGAGTCCGTGCACGAGACCCTGAGACTGTGCACGTTGACCCTGAGCCCGTGCACGTTGACCCTGAGCCCGTGCACGTTGACCCTGAGGCCGTGCACGTTGACCCTGAGCCCATCCACGTTGACCCTGAGCCCGTGCACGTTGACCCTGAGCCCGTGCACGTTGACCCTGAGCCCGTGCACGTTGACCCTGCGACTGTGCTCCCATCTCTAGCTGCTGGGACTGAGGGGTTTGTTTTGTTCCTTCTGATGTTTGACTCCATGTTCTCCTGGTTTTAAAAGGTTTTCAGTTTTTGGTTCAATGGGAGCAGAACTCAAAGTCCAGCTCTGTGTTCTTGCCTCTGTCCGTCTGTCTGATAGAGCTGCAGTTTGCACAGACAGCCCCCCCTCAGATTTGGGTTCCTCACTCCCCATTGGTGTTTTGACGGTGGTGGGGGAAGTTGAAGCTGCAGAAAGACAGACGATGGACGTCCTGCTGAGATGTAGATGTCTCAGGTGCATCTGGTGTAGGCCTCAGACTATGACAGTTGGATTTCTATTGAGTTCATCAGCATCCATCTTGGTTCTCTGCTGCTGAACGGCTGCAGGTTCAAAGGAGGAAGGAGCGTGCCAGACAGGAAGTGACTCAGCTGCTATGGAGTCTCTTTGTTGCTACAGAAACCCACAGCTGTCATGGTGACAGGTTCCGGTGTGAATCTGTCACTGTGAGGACAAAGGTTCTGATTTGAAACTTCGTCTACATCTGCTCCTCTCGAAACATTCAGATACGAGGTAGAGGAGAATATCCTTCACATGTAAAGATAGATGTGAAGGTAGTGTAACAAAACGTTACACTAGCATGTAGAGGTAGATGTTCTCTTAGGTTGATTCTTTGTTAGCATGTGAAGGTAGACATGTTGTTAGTATTTAGAAGTAGACGTTTTGTTAGCATGTGAAGACGTTTTGTTAGCATCTGACGGTAGACGTCTTATTAGCATGTGGAGGAAGACGTCTTATTAGCATGTGGAGGTAGATGTTAGCATCTGAAGGTAGACGTCTTATTAGCATCTGAAGGTAGTAGTCTTATTAGCATATGGAGGTAGATGTTAGCATCTGAAGGTTGAGGTCTTATTAGCATGTGGAGGTAGACGTCTCATTAGCATATGGAGGTAGATGTTAGCATCTGAAGGTTGAGGTCTTATTAGCATGTGGAGGTAGACGTCTCATTAGCATATGGAGGTAGATGTTAGCATCTGAAGGTTGAGGTCTTATTAGCATGTGAAGTTAGACGTCTTATTAGCATCTGAAGGTAGAGGTCTTATTAGCATATGGAGGAAGACGTCTTATTAGCATATGGAGGTAGATGTTAGCATCTGAAGGTTGAGGTCTTATTAGCATGTGAAGTTAGACGTCTTATTAGCATCTGAAGGTAGAGGTCTTATTAGCATATGGAGGAAGACGTCTTATTAGCATATGGAGGTAGATGTTAGCATCTGAAGGTAGAGGTCTTATTAGCATCTGAAGGTAGTAGTCTTATTAGCATATGGAGGTAAACGTCTTATTAGCATGTGAAGGAAGACGGTTTATTAGCATCTAAAGGTAGAGGTCTTATTAGCATATGGAGGTAGATGTCTTATTAGCATATGCAGGTAGATGTTTTGTTAGCATCTGAATGTAGATGTGTTATTAGCATATGGAGGAAGACGTTTTGTTAGCATGTAGCCACAAAAGTATTAAAACATATGTGTTGACATTATGATGAATTTGAGGGAGACGTTCTGTTAGCATCTGAAGGTAGACGTAGATCTAGGTAGGTAGATCCTCTGTGGTTCCGGGAGGGGAGGGCTACATTAGCTGTTGGTTTGATGTCATATTCTTCTCTGGGTGTGTCGTGGAAGTTCCAGAAATCTCCCTTCAGGGTTTATTGGGGGTTTGGCTGACAGGTGAGGGAGAAATACTGCTGCTGTGAGGCATGATGGGAATGTCCTAGGTGAGGTAAGCGAGGAGAGCGCTGAGGAATGCAGCGAGACGCTGGGGCTGATGGTGAGCTTGGAAAGTGGCTCATAACCCAAGGATGAGGTCATGACGGGCTGCACTCAGCCTGGCTCCAGTTTTCATGGAGTTCAGGTAGAGTCTGGACTTGAGTGAGGAAATGATTCATATTAGGCAGATGGGACGTGAACCTGAAGACACTTCAGTCCCGCGCAGATCTTTAAGGCTTTTTTAATGTTTGTTTAAACAACATCTGAAGTAGTGAGGGTTTTCTGTAAAGTTGTAAGAAATATTTTAATGTTTTTCAATAATTAAAACTGTGAGACGAGCAACACATTGTAAGCTTTTTTTCCTTTGATAAATCAAAGTCATGTCATTTTCTGTTATCCAACAGAAAATGCTCAGCATTGATGCAATTCCTTATTTCAAAAAGGAAACAAACTTTTTTGTTTGTCTCAGAAAGTAAAACTTTGACAGTTATACGAGAGCAGCATGTTCAGCAAATCTGACACCAAAATGAGAAAATACAAACTTGAAAAATTAAAGTTTGATTAGTTTTTCCTATGCTTTTTCAAACGTGTATTTAAAAAAAATAGTTTTTTTTTTTCTCATGAAAAAACAACCATCTTAGTTCAGTTTCTAGTTGACTGTTTCTCTGTTTAGTGGTTTGATTTTGACTCTGAGGCTGAATTAATCACACTGAAGTGGGAACATTAAGATCATAATGTGGGGGAACGTTTGACTTATTAGACAGATAAAAGTTTGAAAAACTTTTGATACGACTACACTACCCAAAATGCTTAGCGGGCTCAAAGACAGAGGGGTTGAAGGGAAGTTTCTGTATTTTCTGGTGAGCCGTACGAGTGTTTGTAAAAGCTGGCTGAAGCGAGGCTGCTCTCCTGGTTCTCCTGGACGGAGCAGTTCAGAATGAGAGCGACTGGCCAAAGGTGTGGGGATCGGATTAAACTGCTGACTAGAAACAGGAATAGGACCTGGTTGAGTTAGGAATTAGTGTGGATGTAACTTCTCAAAATCCAGAAGGGACCGACAGTTTGAATCAAATAATGCAGATGAGACTGTTGTTTTTTGTTCTAGAGTGGGGTTTTTTCTGTATATCTAATTGTAGCCTTGACGTTTATTCCAATTAGAGCTGCCACAAACGATTGTTTTAATAATTGACCAATCAATGATTGTTTTTCCCGACTGGTCGACCGATCAGGTCATGCACAAAGTGGATGTAAAGAACACATCTTAACAATTATTAGCTTTAAACTAACTAAAAATAAAGACAATTAAGATGATAGTTTATTAACATTTTTAAAAACTTCATTAGTTTCTGGTATTAAAACTAGATTAAATCTGTGGAAGTTGGCATCTGAAACAAAGGAACTATTTTTTCAATTAAGAAAATTATGGGGTTTTTTTGTGCTGAACGCTCGCAACTTTGTTCAACTTTACTAAACTCTGACTATATAACACAAAGTAACGACTAATTCATTATTAAATTATTTTACTAGTCGATTAGTCATCAATTAGTCAACTTATTTTGGTAATAAGTTCCAATAATGTGGCTGCTGGCTCGAGTTTGTTTGTGTGCACCTTTTCGTCTATGTTACATCAATGTTTGATGATGTATTTTTGCTTGTACTTCAATCTATGCCGTCCTACAGAACCACAGATTAAAGATATTTTATTTTAGACATCATTCCTGTACCCTACTCATGGCTCTTATCTGAGTGATTGGTGCTGCCAGATCTGCGTGGCTGCTGCCCACTATTGGGCTTGGTCTTGTATGTTACGTGTTGTCCACCACTTGGTATAATAAAGTTTGATTGATTTCTTTTCCATTACACCAGTGCAGGGGTCAGCAACCTTTAACAGTAAATGAGCCATTTGGGTTTGTTTTCTACTGATCAAAAGCAAGAAGGAACTGCATAGTCTTAGTTTAGCCTTTAAGAAATTTGCATTCATGATCTTTTGTTTTAAAATAATACATATGACTTATGTCTATTTTTTGGCACAAACTAAATGAAAAATATATAAAAAGCCTAGCATCTCTTAAAATTAGATTTTTTTTTTTTTTTATGTTTGACAGAAGCTCAAGTAAAGTATTTTTCAAATAAAAGCTGCTCTGTTTCAAAAAGGGTAATCTCAGTGCAGCTAGTAACTAATGTTGTGCAGCATCAAATAATCTGTGCTTTTAACTCATAAGAGATCAAACTTTTTACCAAAATTTGACTTTGCATATAAATCTGTTCATTCTGGAGGTAGAGTTGAACAAACTTCAGGTCAACAGGGATGGAAAAATCTACAGAGTTTATCATCTATGTGAACCTCAGACATTAATTTATAAATGTAAGTAATCTAAATTAAATAATTTCTAATTAAGCAATCCTTTAAAATATTGCTATTTATTTTTCTTTTATTTATTTTTGTTCTTTTTCTCCTCTTTATCCTCAGCAGTCTTCCACTGCTGGGTTTTGTTATTTTAGTTTGCGGTTGGATCTTGGTAGTCTTACTTTGCAGGTTTTGTTTATTTGTTTTCTTGAGGTAGTTTTGGTTTAAGCCCCTGTCACACTAGGCTGCGATTCTACGGAGTTCACACGGCGTTATGAAATTTCTCAGAACGCCGTGGAAACGCAGGAAAATGAAGCGAAAATTGTTTCAATTTTTGCAAGATGGAGATGTCTCCGCGCTTTCACGGCGATTATGGCGTTCCTACAGCGCATCCGTAGCGTGCTACTGCGTTCCCACAGAGTTTTACTTGGCGTTTCACTGCGTTGACACGGCGTGCTTACGGAGTTCCACGGCGCGCCAAGAGTTGTCACTGCGTGCCCGTGGCGCGTGCACGGCGCAGTTGCCAGATCGTCCCTATGACGTCACACGGCAGCGTGTATATATAAGCCAATAGTCAGTTCAAACCCGCACTGTTCCCTGCCTGTTCCCCAAAGCATCATGACAGGGAAAAAAAGTCAAGAGAGAGGGCTACGAAAAAGCAGCCCCCAACCCCACTGCACCACCGTCTCCTCAACATGCGGAAGTGGAGCTGCTTCCGCCTGACTCTCCATCCCCATCAAGGTCAAGCAGCCCTTCCATCCAGGCACAAAAGACGATGACGGACCTGACTCCTGCTGAGGAGGACCATATGTCTATCTCTATATGATATCTCCGTTGCAACGCGCCCTGTCTACAGCTGCGTCCTTGTGGCGATTATGTGCGTCCTGAGTGCGCGCCTACGGCGCTGCTGTGGCGCTCTCGGCGTTCTCAGTGCGCTGCTACGGTGCTGCCACGGCGCGCACATCAGAACGCCATGAACACGCCGAGCCACGGCGCGCACTTTGTGCATGCACAAAGTACGCGCCGTCGCATGGCGTCCATGGAGACACCACGGCGTCCACTGGAGATGTCACAGAGATGCTACGGCGCTCATGGCGACCTTACTGCGTTCACCTCAGCGTTCTACATTTTTTGATGCACGCTGCGCGATCGCAGCGAGAACGCTGCCCTGGTGTGACAGGGGTTTAAGCAGACATTATCAGAGATCTGCTGACTCAGACGGTCCACATGTCTGGATCAACATCTCCATGAATTATTTTATGTTTGGTTAAGGAGACTTAATGGAGAGATAAAAGAGACACATGTGGATCTGGAGCTGCAGGTTGCAGACCCCTGGACCGGTGTTAAATCAGTGTTGGGAGAGTTGCCATGGTGATGAAAGAGTTTGTCTGGGTCTGGGCTGGCCCCTGATGTCACATGTCAGTGTTGGTTCGTGCTTTTGTATTTGTTTGTAAAGTGAAAGCATGAAGGCCTGGTGTCAGCCGTCATCTGAGGAGCGACAGCAGAAACGGTGAAGCACGACTGGAATTTACTCTGAAACCAGTTTAACCATGTTGGCTGGTGTGAGTCCTCTAACCCACAGTACATCTTATCTGACATCATTGCGGTTCAGAGTGAGAACTAAACGGAGGGAAGAACAGGTCTCTGCCCGGCTCCGGGGACACTTGAGTAAACTGACATCAGTTGAAGCTCCAGTGGTGATGAGTCACTTTGATGCCTCATCCTTCAACGGGAAGAAAACACAAACGGGAGACGGCGGCTTTCTGTTCACGTGTCGCTGAAGCTTCAGCAGCTCTCAAATGACTCTACAGGAACATTACAGGTTTAAATGAGATGAAGAGCAGTTTTGATGAACATGACTTGAAGACAATCCGAGCCTTCTCTAGTCCGTCATGCACACTTGTCTCTTCCGGCTGACGGTCTGTGTTTTCTTTCACAACCCTGTGGCGATCTTACATCACGGAGGGGAGGATGGTGTGGGGGTGTAATTCTAATGCAACAGCGACAATTAACAGATTAAACAGGCTTCTGTGTGTTGTCATTTGCTGCGCTGTGACGTTTGAATTTTTCCTTCCCACCACGGTCTGCAGGACAGACTCGGTTCCCCCTGAAGCACTCGGCCTGTAATTTCCTGTTTTCAGCAAGTTTCCCAACACTCCTATGTATTGCTGCTGGAGTGAACATTGTGTAACATAATGCCCCAATCTCATTCCTTTTTTAGTAGAACAATGGCTGAAAAGCAGCTCCAATGAATGACGGTCCAAGTTAAAAAAAATCCCCAACAACAACTTCTGCAAACACCCTGTTTGAAGGCTGCTTCTCAGAGCTGCAAACGTTTTCCCATTTGAAAAGGAAAATACAAAAGACAAATAATAACTTCTGCTTCCAAATGAGTTTGTTGGCTTTTGCAAATAGCTGGGCGTGTCAGAATGGTAACTGGCGGTTCTGCATCTCTGGGATGTTTCGTTTGTGGTATTTGTGTTGTTTCCAGATCATTTGTGATGTTTAAGATCATTTAAAAACTTTCTTTTTGAGCTTGGCTGATGAGTGTTTGGAGTCCCTCCCTCCCTCCCTCACATCATACCTGCTCATGACGCAATCATTCACATGCGTGTGTGCTTCCCTTTTTTGAGTCTTCTTCGAGTGTGGGAAACGAGCTGTGAGGAAACGACACTCATGAAACCACAGAAGCCGTGTTCGTGTTCGGGGAGGATCCATTCTATTCCCATGATCCGACCGGATCCATCTGGCAAGTTGATAATCGAATCGACAGACACCAGAGGCGTCAAACTCAACCGTACGGGGGGCCAAAATCCACACCACACCTCAGGTCGTGAACAGAATAAAACAAAGTTAGTAAAACTTTAAAACCGTAACTTTTTAACAAAATTAAAAAATGAAAAGGCAGGAACATTATTCCAGAATAATACATTTAAATAACTTTTAATATTTTACTCTCCATAAAAATATGTTTTGTCCAAATTATTTAGAAACAAGAGCAAGATAACATTGGGCCATTAATAACAATTAAATAAAATGATCTGAAGGGGCCAGATCCGGCCCCTGGGCCGTAACTTTGACACATATGACCTAGAGGCTATTATAAAATTCTTTCAAAATGAAAGAAATTGATAATAATCGACTTTGGAAAATACCATGTGCAATGAGACTCTGTAGTTTAGAGTGACCAGAACCCATCAGAGCGGACAAAACAATATGATGGATTTTAGCTGCATCACACGTGTCAACTGTGATGGGACTTTTATGTTATCGTAAAATAAACCAGGACATGAAGTCGGTCATGTTTCAATCAAAAGTCTGAATAGAAAATGTAAACTGAGGAATGGGAGGTGCCACAAACGATTATTTTATTAGTCGACTAATCGGGTCATGGACAAACTGGATGTAAGCACAGATCTTCACCATCATTAGCTTTAAACTAACTATAAACTAGATATAGCATTACCTGTGATAATGCTAGTGTGAATGCTGTAAGCTGAATTTGGCTGCAGAAGTTGCTAGAGCTGATAGATGAAGATGCTGAAGCTGATTACCAGACAAACTATAAGTTGAACTCTAAAACACCCTAAAAACCAAAAAAAGCACTAATAGCCAAAACAGCTAGCATGCTGCTGAAATGTTAGCTAAACTCCAAATTAGCCTAAAAAACAAAAAAAAAAAAAATCCTTATTTAGCTAAAATAGTTAGCTTGTAGCTGAAATATTAGCTAAATTTCAAAAAGCCTAAAACTGTAATAAAGGCCAAAATAATAAAAAAAAGACGTTAGCAGAATGTCATTATAACTCTGACTCCATATAAATAGTAGTAGTATAAAGTAAAAAGTAGTATATAAAGTAACGACTAATTGACTTTTAATAGTCGAGTAATCGTGGCAGCCCTACTGAGGACTGAAAGAACAAAAGAAACTACAAAAAAGCATCTGTTACATCTAAAGACTGTTTTTCATTTAATAACAGATTAAAGTGTTTTTATTCAAGTTTCATATTGACCATTTTTTCTTAAAATTTCCTCTTTTTTTCTTTCAAATTTTCAATGTCTTATTTTTAAATTAACAAATAGTTTTTTTAATTCACTTAAGCCAAGTTTTGAGCCGTCATTCATCCACCTGACTTTCCGTCCAGCGGTGGGGGCTGCCCAAAGGGCGGAGCCCCGCCTCCCCCGCCTGGGAGGTCAACAAGAAACAAACCACTGAAACCGGTCCGCCGCTGCACCGCAGGACAGAGTTTTTATCTCTTTGGTGTCTGTGATCGCCCAGCACTGTGGGCACGTGCATGCTCAGACGTGCGCGGACGCAGGGTTCTAGTGTTTTCTGCTGGAGCTCGACGGTCTGCAGCCCAATGACGGCAGCGGTCCTCATGTTCTGCTCCAGACGAGCAGCGGTCTGGAGAAGTGAGCTGTTCCTGCAGACGGCTGCCGCTGCTGCGCATGTGCAGACGGCTTCAGTTTGAGATGCAGCCTGTGGACCTTCACCGTCATCTTCCTCAGAGGTCTAAACTTAAACTCAGAGTGAGTCCATCCAGTCTGCGTGAAGCTGCAGACGGAGGCGGAGGCTTCCGATGAGACTGACCTCTGAACTTCCTGAGAGCTCGTTTGATCTGGGAACGCGTCCAGCCACGTGTCGCTCCTCCATTTACCCCCCCACAGAAACATGCAGGCCCTCTTTTTCTTTTTTAATTTCACTGGGGGGCGGAGGAGAAAAACTGTCTCTGAATATTTCAAACTACACGACCTCAGTCACAGGATCTGAGGAAAAACCTTCATCCCCCTCAGGATCTGACGGGAATTCTGATGTAGAGTTTGACTGTTGCATACTGAAATCACTGTCCTGACCCCCCCACCCCCCACCTCACCCCCCCTGGATGGAGGAGGGCGTGTCTGTGTTTGTGCCGCCGGATCAGGGTGTTTCCTTGATAAAAAGCTGCATTTTGTTGAGCCTTTGGCAGCAGCAGAGCGCAGAGAAGGGAGGGTTTGTTCTTCACTGACGGTGTGTGTGTGTGTGTGTGTGGGGGGGGGGGGGGGGTGTTGTTGCTACAGGTCGGACTTTCAGGACTGAAAAGCAAGCCTGTCTGCAGGCTGACTTTCTAAAGGAGAGTTGTTTGGGCGCTGCGTGGGGGGGCACATGCATCCTCAGAAGGGTTCAGCTGAGGTTCAGGCCTGGGGGTGCGAGTGTCCCTTTCCCTCCTAAATTCTGTCATTCTGATGATAATTACTTATCTACCATATTTTTCTAAAGTTGTTCTGGGGTAGGGCTGCCACGATTAGTCAACAAATCGACTATTAAAGTAGTGGTTACTTTATGTTATATAGAGTCAGAGTTTAGTAAAGTTCAATAAAGTTATGAACGTTCAGCATAAAAAGAGCAACGAGTCACTGAGACAAAACTTTATCTTTAATGAAAAATAGTTCTCTGTTTCAGATGCCGACCTCAGTAGAGAGATCAGGAACATACTTTCCATCAAACTCATTGTGACAGGTGACCTTTAATCCTATAAAGCCTTGTATATTAAACTGATGTTAAATTCTTATGTCATCTTGAGGGGCGGAGCACCTGTCAAAACAAGTTTGATGGATGGTGTAGGGCACATGTGTTAAAGTTGAGGCCCGGGGGCCGGATCCGGCCCTCAAAGTAATTCTATCTGGCCCTCCAGATCATTTCATTTTATTATTATGTTATCTTACGCTTATTTTTAACTTGTATCATTTTGACAGATAAGGTGCACAAATCTGAGGTCCCGATGAGCCACCGCCACGACCTTATTTTAAGCCAGGACAAACCCTGGAGACTCTCCCAGTATGATGAGCTTCACCATCTACTGCAGGAGCTCCATCTGAATGAGGGCGCTTTCAGCGGTACTTCTGTCTCTCCTTGACCCGGTTTGATGAGTCGCTGTCTCACATTAGTCAAACGAAGTGTCTTGATTCAAATAAGAAAATAGGATAAATCCAGGAGGAGAATGATCCGATTCTGATCCGATTCTCCACCATGTTAGTTTTGGACTCCAAGAGCAGCACTTCTTCTGTGATCTGCATACAGACATCCTTACAGTGCCCCCTAGTGGTTGTTAGTGGTAAAATAAAAAACAAATTTGCAAATTTATTTTTTAAAAATCACAAATAAGTCACACCCGCTGCCAAGATAAGCTTAAAAAAACACGTTTTCTTCATTTTCCTCGTCTGAACTAGCTCTGATTTAGCTCGCTGGTTTTTTTTTTTTGTGTGTGATATGAAATGTTAGCTTGGGCTTGTGAGGTGCTATAAGCTAGCAGAAGAGAGTGTAAACAAAGGGATGCTGGGAAATGAGCACAACTAACTTAACCAACCAACTGTCCCACCCACAAACCAGAATCTGAAACCCTGCTGCTCTGCAGAAACTATGTCCTCAAAACATCAGAGTTTTTTGGATAAAAATTGCATCATCAAAATGAAAAGACCACTGGAATGATTTTAGACAAGAAAAATATATATAGTTTGAGTGGAACATTCATTCTAACATCCTGTGGAATTTGGCTCGAACGCAAAAAGAATTCAATCGAAGCTGTCAAGATGTTTGTAGAACAAAGCTGCAGGTGTCGTAGGGTACCACTGGTTTGAGCCTCTCATAAACAGAAACACTTCTCCTCCTCTACATTGTGACTCCGTTTCATCCAGGTGTCAAATCCAATTTGTTGTATTCTCCCTTTAGGCAGCAGCAGCCTTTAAACAGTGTTGCTGTGTGTTGTTCAATGCTCCATGTTTGAAGTGGCTAAAATGAAATCGTTGTCTCTCCGTCTGAGTTAGCTGGTAGATGAATGAAATCTACCAGCTAAACATATTTTAAATGATTATTTTATACAGAAAAGCAGAGGTGTTATTTTATAAAATGACATAATGTTGAATGCAAACAGAGAGGAAGTCACTTGATAATGAAAACATCAGATTAAAAACAACTCCTGTTTTCTCAGAAATCTCTTTGATTTCTAATCAGATCGATTACTTCCTGTTTCTGATGTTTTCACATGAGGGGTCATCTTAACACCGGCTATGTAATGATACTGTTACTAACAAAGTTAAATACCAACTGGATTCATTTAGTTTTTTATGATTATAGAATAGAGTTTTTATGAATGTTCTGGGAATTGATTTTGTTCATTTTTCAGCCAGTTCCTGAAAATAGAAACTTGCTTTAAATCGGTCTGTGATTACATCCTCAGCTGATCCGACCCAGAGAGGCCTGGAGCATCAAGACGTTTACTGAGGGTGAAGGAACGTCTTCTCCATGTGCTGTGTTCTCTGCAGATGGATGGAGGCCTGTCTGGACGAGGAGCTGCCCCCCACCACGGAGCTGGAGGAGGGGCTGAGGAACGGGGTGTATTTGGCCAAACTGGGAAACTTCTTTGCCCCGCGAACCGTTTCCCTGAAGAAGATCTACGACCGCGAGCAGACGCGCTACAAGGTGAACAGATGACTTAAGCTCCCCCTAAAATCAAAGCCTGCCAGACTCGCCCCCCCCAGGAGTGAGTCTGAGAGCTGAGTGGTGTCTGAATCTCTGGTTTACAGCTTCTCAGGTTTTTCCAGGTTCATGTTCTCCAGAGTTTTCTAATGTTCTCTAAGAGTGTCCTTTAGTATTCTTTAATGTTGTTCTGTAGTGTCTGATGCTTCATAGTCTTGTCATGTACTTTATATGTATATTCCTAGAAGACCACACAGGTTTTTGATTTGGACTCAAAAAGCATCATCACAATGAAACGACGCTTTGACAGCAGATGATGGGAATGGGACTTCAATGCTTTTCCGTGTTATTTTGAGTTCTTTAGTGTCGCTCTTCATGTTTGACATGACTGTTTGTTGGGATCTTGAATGCAGTGTTTCTCTCTCAGGCGACCGGCCTCCATTTCAGGCACACGGACAACGTCATCCAGTGGCTGAACGCCATGGCGGAGAAGGGGCTCCCGAAGGTGAGAGTGGCTGCAGGTCATGGCTCAGGCTGGAAGCTTCTTAACATCTGCCTCTTTCTCAGCTCTCATGTTAAATATTTTCAGGTTAAAGAACAGAAACTGCCAGTTGGATTTGTGTTAAATGGGGAGGCGGGGGGTCTACCTCCCAGTTCTTCAGAGAGGATTCCTTCTGAAAGCAGGAGACCTTACTTTAGAACCTGCAGATCCATATGATCTGTCACGATGCTGTGCTGACTTTTATTCAAGTACTGGCGCATTGTCTGGGCCTGGTTCTGATATCGTCACCACTTTCCTCTTCATCACAGCAGAACAAATGCTTTTTATTTCATCTGATTGTGAGCTCTGCAAACAGAGCCAGATGTAGCGGTTGCCAAGCAACAAACAAGCAGATTCCATGTCCTCCTCCTTCACCTGCAGGTCTACGTCCAGAACAGCTCAGCAGGTGGAATGATGGGACATTTCTGTGTCCAGCCTCATGCTTGACCCCCCTCAGTTTCAGCATCAGTCAGAAGGATCTCTCTCCTTTAGGGGCACTCCTGTCGCATCTCTGCTGATTTTAAGGAAAAAAAATAGTATTCATCCACCATGTCGTTTAGCGTTCTCCTGCCCCGTGCACGCTCCTGCAGTCTCTCCGTGCACTTCTCTCACCCTTTGACCTCTTGTGTTTTAGATCTTCTACCCTGAAACCACAGACATCTATGACAGGAAGAACATGCCGCGCTGCATCTACTGCATCCACGCACTCAGGTTGGTTCCTTGGGGCCTCCTGGGGGTGTGGTTTAATGAGCTGAGGAAAAGCTGAGAGCCAATCGGGATACAGGAAAACCTCCTTTTTGCAGACCTCTCACCCTAATGTGGACCTTCTATCCACCAAAGCTGGACCTCATGGAATGCCAGAGGACCGGTTCTGGTTCCGTTCTAGAGCTGAGCCTTCTCGGGGTGTTTGCAGGGATTGCTAACTCATTTACCTGCTTCCTCCTGTCGAATCACTGCTCCTGTCAGCCCGTCTGGTTTAGTGTTCCGGTTCTGGTCTGCCTCTTTCTGGACCTCCCAGAACCAGCCTGTCATCACTGAGACCGGTTCTGCTGGAGGTTTCTTCCTAAGGTTCAGCACTAGGATTCCCTCCTGATCTGTTATAGATAAAAGCTGTTAATGAACAATAACATAGGAGCAATAACAACAACAGTCAATGAGAACAACAACTAAGTCACCTGTCAAACTCCTAAAATATGAGTGTCCAAAGTCCGGCCGGTGAGTCATATGAAGGCGTCGATGCGGCTCCAGTACCGTCTGAGAGCTGACTGAACCGTTTCTTAGTTGTGTTGTGAACCCACCACTACATTTAGAGCTTTAAAGACCCACTCTGATCAAAATGGTGTTTTTAGCATGTTTCTCATGATGGAGGACAAAGAAAATTAACATTAGAATTGCATTTCTGAGTTTCTCTTTATATGAATGGTTGTAAATCAGGACCAGATTAAAAAAAATCCAGTTTAAAGATTCTAGTAGGAGTGATGCAGAAGATACAAACAACCGTCTCCATCCACCTGCAGACAAATAGATCCACGAATGTCTTTGTTTTCCTCGTATCCGTATCTAGTATTGCTCACCATTTCTGCTGCACCATTAATGTTAGCTTGGTGGTATTGATCAAAGTTTTGTTACTATTGTTATTTGTGGTTGTGAGGGGCTGTAAGCTAGAAGGAGAGAGTGGTAAATAAAGGGATGATGGGAAATTAGCACAATTGACTATATAAAAGGGATTTAACGATCAGTCAAGCCACAATTTGATTCAATTCACAGTTTTAAAGTCACAATTTTAATATTTTTCCATTTTTTTTCCATTTTTTTCTCAACACGATGAATTAAAGGTATGTCAACGACCAAACATGTTTTTTTTTTGTTTTATTTTATAAAGATTCCTGAAGAATTGTTACATCCTAACTGTATTATTCGTCTGTTCACTTCATTCAAAGTTTACTGTCAGCATTTAACAATGAATAATATTTAATCCATGAACCCAGATTTAATATTTACAAAGATGTTTGTTTGTCGTTTGGCGGACGGATATTGGTGAAGTCGGCTGGTTAAGTGCAGGACCGTCAAATGGAAAATTCCTGGTGTGTGTAATGAGTCTCATCCAGTGTGGGTGCTCAGGCAGAACTCTTTAAACTTCTGCCTGAGTATGTAGCCAGGGCTGCCACGATTAGTCGACTAATCGACTATTAAGATAGTGGACGACTAATTTAATAGTCTATTCGTTGTTATTTTATATTATGTGGAGTCAGAGTGTAGAAAAGTTGAAAGTTTTATTAGCTTTTAAGACAATTTTGGCATTTATTAATGTATTTTAGGCTAATTTGGAGTTTAGCTAAAGTTTCAGCTACATGCTAGCTAATTTGGCTAATTTAGGCTTATATTCAGTTTTTTAGGTTATTTTGGAATTTAGCCAATATTTCACCAACATTCTAGCTATTTTTGGCTAATTTAGGATTTTTTTAAGTTTTTAGGTTAATTTGGAGTTTAGCTAATATTTCAGCTACATGCTAGCTAATTTAGGCATTTTTTCAGTTTTTTAGGCTAATTTGACATATCACTAATATTTTATATTAGTATATATATCAGCTTCAGCATTTTCATCTATAAATTCTACCATCTTCAGCTATCCTAACTAGCATCTTCAGCGGCCAAATTCAGCTTACAGCATTCACTCTTGCGTTACTGCAGGTACTGCTACACAGTATCAGTTTTTAGTTAGTTCAAAGCTAATGATGTTAAAATGTGTGCTTTGCATCCAGTTGACGCATGACTCGATTAGTCGACTATTAATAAAATCGGTGATTAGTCGACTATTAAAATAATCGTTTGTGGCAGCACTAATGTTGCCACAAAGGGGCCCGAGTCGGGGTGCCCAGGAAAAAACCCAGGGTTGGGTAAAGCTCTTTGCCAAACCACCTGTTTGAAGCAGTAAAAACTGCTTTGCTGTAGCGACTACTGACAGGTGGACAACATTTCTGGTCTTCAAATCAGTAACTCACTGTATTTTTGGTAAAAATGTTTGTAAACGTAAAAAAATGAGAAGTATCCAATTCTGGTGAAAGTTTTGGTAAACGGTTCATTTGCATTTAATGTTATTATAAGGTTTCAAAGACAGTCAAGCTGAGTGGTTGACCCTCACCAAATCGGACCTTTCTGAAACACGTTCAGACCTAAAGAAGATTTATGTCACTATTGTAACAGAAGAGGACACAAACATCAGAGTGTAAACAGAAAGCAGTCTGACTCATGAAGCGCTTTGAACAGACGTGTTCATGTAACGGTTGTGTGTTTGCTGCCTCCACAGCCTGTATTTGTTCAAGCTGGGTCTGGCCCCTCAGATCCAGGATCTGTATGGAAAAGTGGATTTCACTGGTGAGTGTGGGCGCCTCATTTTTCCACCCGTCACGTCCTGGAGCTGAGAGGCTTCTGAGCGGGACTGCACCAGGAAATGCTGTGTGTGTGTGTGTGTTTGGGGGTAAATGTGAAAGCCATTAGTGAGAGTCAGACTTCTTCCTGTCTGTGCCCCCCTCCCCCTCATCCGACTCTGCTTCTCTCCTGCAGAGGAGGAGATCAACAACATGAAGAGTGAGCTGGAGAAGTACGGCATCCAGATGCCCACCTTCAGCAAGATTGGCGGGATCTTGGCCAATGAGCTCTCAGTGGATGAAGCTGCTTGTAAGAGAGGGCGGGGCTTAGTCTTTTATCTACACCCAGAAATGATTCAGCTTCCAAACAAAAAGCTTTTCCAGTGCAATAACATGTCAAGATGATGTTCGGATGCAGTTTTTCTGAAAGTGCCAGAAGATTAGATTACAAAAATGTCATTTTTTTAAGTTAATTTTCTTGTCAAAACCCAATTTTTCATCATTCTCACTGCAGCCTCCTTAGCAGGACATCCGTCATGTTTTCTTTATGATCTGCAGTTTCTCCTTTTTTGACATGAACTGTTCCCTACCAACATAAGAGTCAAATTCTTTTTTTTCCTCTTGCTGCTTAAATGAGTGCTGGGCTCCTGATTTCCAGAGGAGACCCGAGCAGATCAGTTGGTTCTTCTTTAGACGACTTTCTCCTGGTCAAACGGGGATTTGACCGCTTCCTCTCTCGCCTCAGTGCATGCAGCCGTCATTGCCATTAACGAGGCCATCGACCAGGGCGTGCCCGAGGGCACGCTGGCAGCTCTGCAGAACCCCAACGCCATGCTGATTCAGCTGGATCCCGGCTCGGCCGGCCAGTACCACGACACCCTGTACAGAGCCAAGGGGGAGAAGGTGGCCAGCTCACGCAAACGGGTAAGAGAAGGGTCTGTGGCGGAGCGGGCGCCCCTCAGGGTTCACGGGTGGGCGCACGTGTCTTTTACATCCTGGGAGCTGAAGCGTGGAGCTGCAAGCAGCAGCTCAACCATCTGACTCTGCTGCTCATCTGCTCCAACAGCAGATGGAGAACTCCGAGACAGAGAGGGACATCTACGACGAGCTTCTGACTCAAGCTGAAATCCAGGGCAACATCAACTCCGTCAACAGTGAGTCTGAAGCCTCTGAAGCCTCTGAAGCCTCTGAAGCCTCTGCCTCCACCGGGTCCCGTGGCGCTCCTCAGACATATCGACCTTTCCTCCACAGTGAGCGTGGCTCTCAGTGCCGCTGAGCAGGCTTTGCTGAGTGGAGATGAAAACAAGCTGTACGACGCACTCAAAGCCATGGGGGTTCAGAACCTGGACCCGCAGAACAAAGGCTGGTACCTGAAGCAGCTTCAGGCCGACAGAGAGAGCAAAGAGCAGGTACGTCCCCGTGGAGCTGCTGTCCCGCAGGAGGATCGAGGCTCCGTCTGGACAGACCTCTGTGTCCTCTGCAGGCCTCCCCAGGAGAAGCCTTATCCAAGGACGAGCTGCAGAGCGGCGTGGACGTAGCCAACCAGATCGCCGAGGGCGTCGGAAAGAGTGAGTTCATATCCTGTAAAAACGCCGCTTACCCGTGTCAGTGCTGATGACGCTGCGGTCGACAGTGTTGGAGGCGGTGGAGCGCATCAACGCCGCCATCAGAGCGGGCGTAGCGGAGCAGACCGTGGTGGAGCTGATGAACCCCGACGCCCAGCTGCCAGAGGTGTACCCCAGCGCCGCCGACCTGTACCAGAGGGAGCTGTCCAGCCTGCAGCAGCAGAGCCAGGAGGTACGGCCCGCAGGAGCACACACTGACTGATGATGACGAACCTCCAGTTCACAGACCCGCCAGGATCTTTCAATCACTATTATTCAGGCAAATTCAAGCAATTTGATTCACAGTTTATTGCAATTTTTAATTTTAACAGCAACTTTACTGCAACTTTGATCAATCTAACAGTCATGGAAGAGGTTGTAGCTTTGAGTCCTTTTCCCGTCTGACTCCTTACCGGGAGCCGTGCTCTGTTATTATCTCTCTTTTTGGAGAATGGTCACCCCACAGGGTGCTCTGAGCGCCGGTGCACACAGGGGGGAGTAAGGGTGTGCGGGTGTGCGGATGCGCACGTGGCTGGGTGGGGCGCAGGTGCAGAGCGGTCTGCACTGGGGCTGCAAAATATGAAGAGAGTAAGCGAGAAAGACGGAGAGAGACTCTGGATATCTGGAACTATTTCACTTTCATTAACAATACAGAAGAAGAAATTCGAGTCCCCCCCCCCCGGTTCACTTTGAACTCCGATTTCTTCCTTCCAGGGCTCTCTGAGTCATCCGGAGCTTCTGGTTGCCGTGGAGATGCTGTCATCTGTGGTTCTGATGAACGAGGCTCTGAACGTGGGGGACCGGGCGGCGCTGTGGAAGCAGCTGTCCAGCAGCGTCACGGGGCTCAGCAACGTGGAGGACGAGTACGCTCAGAGGTGAGACCCCCCCCCCCCAGAGCAGACCCAGAGCGTTCCTGCTGGAGGTTCTCACGGTTCTGGTTCTGCTCAGGTACATGGACGAGCTGATGCGTCTGAAAGCTGCAGCCAGAGAGGAGGGCTGCGACTTCCTCACCTGGAATGACATCCAGGCCTGCATTGACCAGGTCAACCTGGCTGTGCATGAGGAGCACGCACGTGAGAGACGCTCTGGGATCTGTCGGGGAATCGTCCCGGGCCGCTGCTCAGCATGTGTGTGTCTGCAGGGATCGCGGCTATCGGGCAGATCAACGAGGCTCTGGACGAAGGCGACCCGGCCAAGACCCTGGACATGCTGCTGAACCCCTCCGCCAAGCTGACCGACGTGGACCCGTCCATCGCGCTGCACTACCACAACAAACTCCTGGAGGCCCGCAGAGAGAAGGCTCACGTAAATCATTTGCTTTTCTGGATCTATCTGGAACGGTCATAAGAAATATGCAAACCGCTCATGCAAAGGGGACCCGGGTGCAGCTGCAGGGTCATTTGACTGAGAGATGCAGATCAGACCCTCACAGGTCAGGAGAGCGCCTCCGCCGTGGAGGGACAGAGCAGCGGCGGCTGAACCTGTGTGGAGCTCAGCAGGAAATGATGAGGAACTCCACGTCTGGGGGGTGGGGTGGGGGCCTGGCCTGTCTCTTCAGAATTAAAGCAGCATAATCCCCTCTGTCTTTCACTTTAACACTTAAAATCCCCCCATGACAATGTTTTTTAATTTTAAAAATCATTTAATTATAATTATGACGTTTTTAACCGTGCTGCCTTTCTCCCTCAGAACCTACTGGAAGTATTGTGTTAAAAATAAAAAAAGATTACAGTATTTTAAAGAACATAAACACTGGAGCTTGAGGCCCCGCCCAGAATATTTTTCCACCGGCGTGTTTTTCATCTGCTCCTTATTCACACGGATTTGAACAAAGAAAGAATCTAAATTTTATTAAACATCGTGAGAAAAATAACCACAAGAACATGTTAAAAACACAGTTTTCATTGGAGTGGGTCTTTAAAATGTTTAAAGAGTCTTTCCACAACTGATTTCAGTAAACTCTTTTTTTCATCTGCAAAAAGAACCTTATAGTTTAACATAAATGAGTTTTTACCCTGAAAACATGTTTACTTCCAGTGACATGCTTTTTACTGAGTAATCTTTCAGTAATCTTGAACCTCACAAATCTTCATATTTCATAGTTACATTTTTGTTAACAGACTGTGAACATCCAAGTATCCGGATACTGGTTACAGCCCTTAATCCTGGCCACTAATTAGCCAGAAAGGGACCAAAAAAGAAAAAGAAATCAGTTTGTTGAGGATATTTCCCAGATGCACCCGGAGCTGCCCTCTTCTTCTGTGTCTTTATTTAAAACTGCAGCTCTTCCATCACCTCAGTGTTCTCTGCAGGACTCAAAATAAGAATCAATGACGCACAACTGCATCAAGTTTAGGCCCGCCCACTTTGAGGCTGGATCCTGTTTTGGCTTGTGGGGTGAAGCCAATATGAGTGAAAAAGGCAGACGTGGTGGCAGCTGATGTGACCTGCGTCCACGCTGTGACCTGAAATCCCTCCGCTGTGACCTGAAATCCCTCCGCTGTGACCTCACACACTGTAGGGAATACAGCTAACGTTAATGGAGCGGCGTTCCCGCGCCTGCTGCTCGTCTTGACACCTTCTGCTGCTTTGAATTCATCCGCGCCGTCGTCCCGCTCGCTCACATTCATTTGCTTGTGTCATCCCTGTATGTGTTGCTCATTTTCCTATCGGGCAGAGCTGAGGTCCGGCTGTAAGGGGCGAGGAGCGGGCGGTTCAGACCAACGGCCGACCTGGACCTGGACCTGGTCTGTCTGACGTGTCGGCGGCATCACTGGAGTTGTTTGGGACCTGCTCAGACTTCAAGGGTTTCTGCGTCCCTCCTCTGCCCACAGGCGGGGACGCAGAATTTCAGCTTTTGCTTCCATAAAAGGGCAGAAAGCTGCGGGCAGGCACCGTCCTCCGGCTGCTGCTGGACTAACAAGATGCAGGAAGTGATTTCAGCTTCCTGCGATAATGGTGGCTGAGCGAACCTGGAGTCTGAGGGGACGCCCAGAGTTCACGTGAGGCCAGGAGAGCCGGGACAGACGTAGAAGTTCTGACCGTCTGAGCTCCTCCTCTTCTGGGTTTTGTAGGGGGGCGCTGTTGTCCCGGAGCGGGTCAGGTTTCTGCACTTTTCTCTCTGGGGATTTTTAAGAAACAGCGGCTAACACGAATCAGCTTTTCTGCTCCCACTTCCTGTTTGAATGACATGCTCACCACGTGCATGTTTGAACCGCTCTGGGACCACACCCTGCTGAGCATTGACTCATTCGACAGCCGGCAGTGGACGTGCAGCAGGCAGGGCTTCTACAGGGGAGCAGAGATCAGGTAGCAGACGTACCCGCCTGCTTTTGTCTCACACGTGCTCAGACAGAGCCCTTTCATCTGCTGAGGTCAGAAAGCAGAAGCTGCTTTTCAGGAAACATGAAGAGATGGCGCCCTCTACTGGCAGTGTGCACTACTGCAGTCTTCCTCCTGGACAGATCCCTGTAGAACTGCTCCGTCCAAACAGCAGCTCGTCCTCACTTCAAACCAACGTCTCTCTGTTGAAGCTTCTAATGACAGCATCCTGAACCCCGCTCCTCCAGGGACACTGTCCTGCATTCATCTGCGAATGAAACAAAACCCGTTATTCGGATCGTGTCATTGTTTTAAAGAAAAAAGAAAAGAGCACCACCTGAGCTGAAGAGGTGAAGAGTCATGGTTCCTCCTCAGTGTCACTCAGCAGATCTTTAACTTCCTCCATCCTCCTGACTGACAGGATGTCAGTGTTTTTCTTCTTCTGCAGAGTGCTCCTGTTTCTTCTCTTTATTTTTATTTTCTTGATTAATTGTGAGACTCTGACGTGTTAAAGGCAAAAACAAAACCCCTAAAAATGAGTTTAAAAAAATCTATAAATTTGAAGAAACAATAAAATTTTTAATTTAAATTTTTTTTATTAAATTGAATTCTTGTTTTAAGCTAAAAATTCTAGTCGCTGAGACATTTTTTCCTCGTATCACGTGATCAGAAATTGAGAAATCGTTTATGTGATGAACGACTCGATCCAAATCGAATGAGATCAGGATATCTGTGGCTTTTGCTGTCGAAAAACATTATTGATGAGATTACTTTTCTTGTGGGACATACAATTAGAAAAAGTTTCCTGAGTTTTGACTTTAATGTGAGACTGAATGTGTGTGAACGAGGCCCTGTGACAGACTGGCGACCTGTCCAGGGTGAACCCTGCCTTCGCCTATCAGCAGCCAGGATAGGCTCCAGCAACCCCGCGAGGCTAAGGAAAATGAATGAAAAAAAATAATGTTTTTGGAGAGCTGACAGGAAGGCCTATAGTCAACCCTTTAACACCTGAGGCGTCGCTGGTGATGCTTAAACCCAAAATCTATTGTAACTTTTTGACACGATCAACATAATATAGTGTTAGCGATTGAAAATCTACAGTAAATAACAGAACATAAACTGTGTTAAAGGGTTAACTCAGTACGTTTGTGGTCTTTTGTGTGCAGGAGACACAGGACCCGTCTGCGGTGCTGTGGTTGGATGAGATCCAGGATGCCATCATCAGGGCCAACCAGGACACAAAGGAAGCTCTGCAGTGTAAGGGCTCGCCGCTCTCTGCCTCCGTCCCAGTCTGGGAGGGGCTGGGCTCACCATGTTGATGTGTGCAGTCTCACAGGCCATCCAGGCCATCAACGAGGCGGTTGAAGATGGAGATGCCGCAAAGACTCTGGGCGCCCTGCGGAACCCGGGAGCGGGGCTTTACGGGGTCACGCCGGAGTGTGCGCAGACGTACCAAGACGACCTGACCAAGGCGAAGCAAGACAAGAGAAAAGACGGTGAGGAGCTGGGTCACCGGGTTCATCCGGGTTCAATGTGTTTACTGTGATGGACTCAACAGGGGGGCGTTACAGAAATAATCATTTCAGCCCCAGGTGAGTCCCGAACAAGCAGCTTCTTCACCAGACTGGAGCAACAGAACTTCAGCTGCAGGGTTCAGCCCAAACCACAGTCAAGCTCCTCCAGGCCCGCCTCTCCAGAACCTTCACAGCCAAACATGCAGACACGGTTCCTTTCAGGAGAGCATCTCCAGGAATCCTCAAACCAAAACAATCCTTTTGATAGGAGATTGAGCATCAGATCCTCAACTTCACTGCTGAGCAATCATATATAATATGATCACAAATCCTTTCATCCTCTGTTCATGGAGTGCTACACGTCTGATGGACCGTTTGGTTGCGCTGAGCGTGCACTCGCCCGCGCTCACACTCGACGCAAATGAGCGTTCATGCGCAGCTTGCAGAGAAAAAAAAGACGGAGAGCTAAAGAGGGTGTCTGGTCAGGAGCAGGAGGAGTCGGAAAGGAAACGTTCATGAAGCTGCATCGTCACCGTGAATGTTTGTCCCGTAGATCGGTCAAAGTTCTGATGGAAATGTAACTTTTCAGGGTGAAGAACAAATCTCAGCTTTGTTTGAATTTGTGTTAATAGTTGAGATCACAACATTGAAAAATCCTGGAGGGACCGACTTATGTGAAACTTTAAAATCTGAAACACAGATGAACAGCATGCAGCCAGTCTGCTATGCTCACACGCACGCACACACCGGTGCGCGCACACTCACAACGCGCTCGTATGAAGACATTTTTCATTTTCTGCATCGATGAACATGTTTACGAATCGTTTATTTACCGATTCATGAAGAATCCTTACATCCTTAGTCATCATGTAAACACACACAGTTGTGGGTCTCACGCTAGCAGCAGAGATGCTAGCCATTGCACTAACTGAATTTAGTGCCCTCAGTTGAATATGTGATTGGTTCCTCTCTGCTGGGACGTCCTGTACTGTCCTTGAGGTTTAGGTTTGGAGACGTGTGAACGTGTCGTGACGTCACCGTCTGTCGTCATCGTTAGACACTCACTGAACCAGAGGTTTACTTTGAATCCCTAAAACATTTACCATTAGGCCAAAGGTTCATTTTTTACTCTCTTCAAGTTCATCGCCTCTGAAGCTACAAACCTTTCAAAATGACTTCTACAGCAGCAGCTGAGAACTTTCTCAGACAGCAGAACCTCAGATGTTTGACTCTCATGGACCTTTTTTGTTGTTGCAAATGTTTGGTCGAACGCTCCGGTCTTTGACTTAACTCCTGGTTCACACTGGACGCAGAAGCGCTGTGAAGCGGCGTGGAGCGGGGGCTGCCTGCTTCCATTCAGCGCCCTTGTTAACCTCAGGTGTTGTTCACCCAGACACGGGGAGCGCTGTAGTCCTCTGCAGAAGACTCGTGGATCCTTTCTGCGTCTGTTTTGAGCGTGAATCAATTCTGGCAGGAAATCACATCAAGATAAATGAGAAAATCTGGTTTATTTTCAAAATATAACCAGTTTTTCACAATAAAACAACAGTGACTGACAAATGCAATCATGTTTTTGTATCTAAACAGACTGTAGAGATGAAAATAAAGAAGGGCCAATGAACTCATTAATCGCAATTCTTTAAAGTATTTTCCAGCCACTTATCATCTGCAAATAATCATAATATAAAATCACACACATTGTAAACGTTTATTTTTAACACTTTGGAACCTAGAGTGTAAAACTCAATTTTTGTCCACTTTTGATTTTTCTGCGTTTTTGATTTGAAAGACCACCTGCTGCTTGTTTGGTATCATTTTAATCAGCACATCCTCTCCTATGTGAGACGACCTTTATTTAGTCATTTTCCATGTTGTATTCACACAGTAGACATAAATCATGTAAAAACAGAAAATTCCCTCTGGAAAAGTGGGATTCATGTTGCTGTAAAAAGTTGAACAAACTGTTTTTACAGCATAGAATGAAAGTTTTTGTTGTAATTTTATAAAAACAACAAGAATAAAAATTTGTCAACAAACATAAAAATAATAAAAATACAAAAACAAAAAAATCCAGGCTAAAGTCACACCAGGCAGCCCAAAAAATAAATTTTTATTTTTAGGTTTTTAATTTACTCATGATGGAAAAAACCAAAAGGCTCTAACAGAAGCGCCTGATGACCGTCGAGGAGAAATGCTGCTTCTGCGTCCAGTGTGAACCAAGAGTACTGATGATGATGATGATGAGGAGGAGTCAAGCTGTTCTTTGTGTCACCTTCTGTCCAGGTGACAACAACAGTGATTGGGTGAAGCACTGGGTGAAGGGGGGGCACAACTACTACTACAACCTGAAGACCAATGAGGGCACGTGGGTGGAACCAGAGGGCTTCCAGCAGAACAGCACCCAGCTCAACAAAGAGGACATACAGGTGGGTGTCCTCCTGATCTTCTTACCGTCGGTCCAGGTCCCGCCCCCTGACCCGCTTTCTCCTGGCAGGGCGTGGTTTCTGGGGTGACCACAGCCTACAACCGAGAGCAGCTGTGGTTGGCCAACGAGACCCTGATCGCCAAGCTGCAGGCTCGCTGCCGCGGGTACCTAGTGAGGAACGGGCTCAAGGAGAGGCTGAAGTTTCTGGCATCCCAGGAGCCCGCTGTTACCTGCATACAGGTGAGATGTCTGTTCCCACACTCACCCCAGGACACGAGCAGAACTGCCGATCAGTGTTGGACCACCTGTCTTCTCAGGCCCATTGGAAAGGCTACAAACAAAGGAAGGAGTTCACAGACCGACAGCAGTTCCTGAAAGAGCACACTAAAGAAGCCGTCAAGGTACTGCGCTGAAGACGCTCCTCCTCTGCCTGCTTAGAGTCACAATGGAGACTAACAACCTGCCCTCCACAGATCCAGTCCGTGGTGCGCATGCACCAAGCTCGCAAGAAGTACAAAGACCGGCTGAAGTACTTTGAAGATCATGTGAGTGTTTCCAGGAGACTGAAACAGAGGAGCTGCCACGGACGATGTGAAGATCCTCTCTGGGGCTTGTGACTGTAGATGAATTGATGATCCTTCAGATCCTTGCAGAGTTACTGCAGGATTCTCTGAAATGAGTCGATGCCTTTTCCTGACCTTGTTGTTTGTGTCCTCCAGATCGATGACGTGGTGAAGATTCAGGCCTTCATCAGAGCCAACAAAGCTAGAGATGACTACAAGACGCTAAGTATGAGCTCCTGCAGCTGCGGAGAGCGCACGTTCAGCCGCTGACCTTCACCTTTAACCCCTCTGATGTTCCCTCAGTCAATGCTGAAAACCCCCCGATGGGCGTGGTCAGAAAGTTTGTCCACCTGCTGGACCACAGCGACCAGGACTTCCAGGAGGAGCTGGAGCTGATGCGCCTCCGTGAAGAGGTCATCACCAACATCCGCTCCAACCAGCAGCTGGAGAACGACCTGAACCTGATGGACATCAAGATCGGCCTGCTGGTGAAGAACAAGATCACGCTGCAGGAAGTGGTTTCACACAGCAAGAAGCTGACCAAGAAGAACAAGAGCCAGCTGTCTGACATGATGATGATGAACAAGCAGAGAGGAGGCCTGAAGGCCCTCAGCAAGGAGAAGAGAGACAAGCTGGAGGCCTACCAGTACCTGTTTTACCTGTTACAGGTGAGGCTGATCTTCCCCTGCTTAGTGAATGTGGTTCTACCAATCTTCAACTTTGTCTGAGGTGTGGTTCTGTTCAGTGGTCGTTTCTGTTAGACCCGTGGATCCATTTGACCTTTGGCTCTGAGTGACATTAGGTTCTGGCTCAGATGTGGTTCTAGCTGGTGTTTGATCCAGTTAGTTTGGTGTGCAGTTCTCTTTAATGATTGGTTCTTTCTGATGTTTGGTTCAGTCTCTACGTTTCATGTGTGGCTGGATTTTAGGATTAGTTCTGACAGATTATTGGTTCTGCTGGATGTTTTTTAATGTCACAAACATATTTTCAATTGATTCTTGGTCATGTTAAAAATATGTTTTTTAGATTATTTATTTTAAAGTTTAGTTCTGTTTTGTTCCGTTGATGTTTGCTTTTGTCTGATGATGTCCTTTTAATGTTTGGTTCTTTTATTGTAGTGGTTCAGGTTAACAGGGTGTGTGCTGCATGTGTGGGCCGAACCGTAGCCAGTGATCGATTACATCTGGCAGAGGTTTGGTTCTGGCAGGTGGTTGGTTCTTGTAGATGTTTGGTTCTTGTAGATGTTTGGTTCTGGCAGAGATTTGGTTCTGGCAGGTGGTTGGTTCTTGTAGATGGTTGGTTCTTGTAGATGTTTGTTTCTTGTAGATGTTTGGTTCTGGCAGAGGTTTGGTTCTGGCAGATGTTTGGTTCTGATAGATGTTTGGTTCTGGCAGATGTTTGGTTCTGATAGATGTTTGGTTCTGGCAGAATGTGTTGGTTCTGCAGATGGTTTGGTTCTTGTAGAATGTTTGGTTTCTGGGCAGATGATTGGTTCTGGCAGATTTTGGGTTCTGATAGATGTTTGGTTCTGGCAGATGTTTGGTTCTGGCAGATGTTTGGTTCTTGTAGATGTTTGGTTCTGGCAGATTTGGTTGGTTTCTGGCAGTATGATTGGTTCTGGCAGAACTTTGGTTCTGGCAGGTGGTTGGTTCTTGTAGATGTTTGGTTCTTGTAGATGTTTGGTTCTGGCAGATGTTTGGTTCTGGCAGAGGTTTGGTTCTGGCAGGTGGTTGGTTCTTGTAGATATTTGGTTCTTGTAGATGTTTGGTTCTTGTAGATGTTTGGTTCTGGCAGAGATTTGGTTCTGGCAGGTGGTTGGTTCTTGTAGATGTTTGGTTCTTGTAGATGTTTGGTTCTGGCAGAGGTTTGGTTCTGGCAGAGGTTTGGTTCTTGTAGATGTTTGGTTCTGATAGATGTTTGGTTCTGGCAGATGTTTGGTTCTTGTAGATGTTTGGTTCTGGCAGAGGTTTGGTTCTTGTAGATGTTTGGTTCTGATAGATGTTTGGTTCTGGCAGATGTTTGGTTCTTGTAGATGTTTGGTTCTGGCAGAGGTTTGGTTCTTGTAGATGTTTGGTTCTGATAGATGTTTGGTTCTTGTAGATGTTTGGTTCTGGCAGAGGTTTGGTTCTTGTAGATGTTTGGTTCTGATAGAGGTTTGGTTCTGGCAGATGTTGGTTCTTGTAGATGTTTTGGTTCTGGCAGAGGTTTGGTTCTTGTAGATGTTTGGTTCTGTCTGATAGATGTTTGGTTCTGGCAGATGTTTGGTTCTTGTAGATGTTTGGTTCTGGCAGAGGTTTGGTTCTGGCAGAGGTTTGGTTCTGGCAGATGTTTGGTTCTGGCAGAGGTTTGGTTCTGGCAGAGGTTTGGTTCTGGCAGATGTTTGGTTCTGGCAGATGTTTGGTTCTTGTAGATGTTTGGTTCTGGCAGAGGTTTGGTTCTTGTAGATGTTTGGTTCTGGCAGAGGTTTGGTTCTGGCAGAGGTTTGGTTCTGGCAGATGTTTGGTTCTGATAGATGTTTGGTTCTGGCAGATGTTTGGTTCTGATAGATGTTTGGTTCTTGTAGATGTTTGGTTCTGGCAGATGATTGGTTCTGGCAGATGTTTGGTTCTGGCAGATGTTTGGTTCTTGTAGATGTTTGGTTCTGGCAGAGGTTTGGTTCTGGCAGAGGTTTGGTTCTGGCAGAGGTTTGGTTCTGGCAGATGTTTGGTTCTGGCAGAGGTTTGGTTCTGGCAGATGTTTGGTTCTGGCAGAGGTTTGGTTCTGGCAGGTGGTTGGTATGGTGCTGTGTCCTGTGCAGTGATCTTGATCTGGTCTTGGTTCATCGACAGCTCACTGAATCTTCTTTCTTGCAGACCAACCCCACATATCTTGCCAAGCTGATCTTTCAGATGCCTCAGAATAAATCCACCAAGTTCATGGACTCTGTCATCTTTACACTGTACAACTACGCCTCCAACCAAAGGGAGGAGTACCTGCTCCTGAAGCTCTTCAAGACAGCCCTGCAGGAGGAGATCAAGTGAGAAATTTTGGATTCTTTCAGAAGATCGGCAGCAGCTGAATCTCCAAATGTTCCTTTCTTGTCTCTCTGCAGATCTAAAGTGGATCAGATGAAGGAGATCGTCACAGGAAATCCAACGGTTATCAAGATGGTTGTGAGCTTCCACCGTGGCGCCCGAGGCCAGAACGCGCTCCGGCAGATCCTGGCACCCGTAGTTAAGGAGATCATAGATGACAAAACGCTAAACATCAAGACGGACCCCGTGGACATCTACAAGAGCTGGGTGAACCAGATGGAGACGCAGACCGGAGAGGCCAGGTGAGCGGCTGTACGGTCCAGTGTCCTGTGCGGTGGATCTTTCAACCGTATCAGTTAATGTAACTGTTTGTCAATAGTCACATTGGCTGTGTTGAAGGAACCTCCTCAGCGTGTTCTGAAGGGAAACCCTCTCAGGGTTTCAGCTGTCACTCAATGCTCATTTCAAACTTGTCATATTTAAGGCGGATTAAGTGAGACCAAAGAGTCATGGATAAAAGAATCAACAGACCTCTGATCAGAAGTTTGATTTCTTCTTTTTTTAAAAGGGGACAATGTAATGTAAAAGAAAACCCAAGTGATTAAACAAGACGAAACGCGTGGTTTAAAAAAAAAAAAAAACAGAATTAGCCAAAAGGCTACTTTTCATTTTTTGTGAAATGACAGTCGGATCTCCTCAGACACGGAGTTCCTCTCACTGACCAGGCCGACTGACTGAAAGTTCTCCTGCGTAGAGGAATGGGGCAGTCGCCTCTAACAGAGCAGAAGGCAAATCATTGACATAAAGGCTAAATAAAAGCGGGCCTAAAATGGACCCCTGGAGGACCCCAGAAATTTACCTGAAAATCTGCCGTTGTTGATTTTTACAGTTTTTCTTTAATCACACAAGCATTATTCAGTCCAGTTCACAGTGTTGTGGGAGAAATGTAGTTTTAGAAGTTTGTTAAGAAGAACAGAATGATTGCAGGTTCGATTCCCACCATGTCTCAAAGTATCTTTGGGCAAGACGCTGAACCCCACCTTGCCTCTGGTGGAGGGTTGGCATCAGTGTGACTGTAAAGCGCTTTGGGTCTTAAAGCAAAGTAGAAAAGTGTTATACAAGTACTCACCGTTTAACTACGTTCACAGTTTTCTTCGCCGAACTTTTCAACTCTGAAAAGTTTGTGCTGCGATGCAGAAAAAATCCACTTTTTCCACATGAACACGTTCTCATCCCCGAGTCGTCACAAATGTTTGGTTAAGGATCATTCCGCATCACTTCTTGACGTTTCGGGTGTTCCCAGGTCGTTGTTTGTTGACGTGCTGGGTGTTGATAAATTCAAGGGTCAGGGGTACCGGACGGTGCAGACTCGTCCTCAGGGTGCGGCCGGTACGGATATCCTAACCAGATGTGGTACCAGATGTGAACTATTACTGGGTTAGGGTATCTGTGCGCTCTGCATCCCGGTACCGATTTAAGGGGAACATCCAGCACATCAAAAGACCATGAGTTGGGGTCAGCCGAGACGTCAAAACGTGACGCTGAGGGGTCCTTAACCAAACATCACATGTGACGACTTGGGAGTGGGAATGTGCTGGCCATATCGACATTTTCGTGGCTCCAAAGTGGCCGCAGGCCCTCAGATCATTCTGTGCGTTGACTACGCATTGAAACCCGACACCTCTGATGCCTGAATCGCGTTCAGTGTGAACACAGCTTCATTTGCGGGAGTAATTTCCCCAGAAGAGCTGTGTCGAGGAACACGGAGGCTTTTCAGCAGACATGATGCTGTCAGAAGACACCTCTGCTTTCTGCTCCATCGCATGTGATGAGAACTCAGATGCTACAGGCATTTATTTTGAGATCCCACCATCTCTGCTCTGCAGTAAGCTGCCGTACGACGTGACCCCAGAGCAGGCCATGACCCACGAGGAGGTCCGGAACAGGCTGGAGGCCTCCATCAAGAACATGAAGACCATCACGGACAAGTTCCTGATGGCCATCATCGTCTCTGTGGATAAAATTCCGTAGGTTCTTCTGCATCAGCTTTTTTGGTCAGAGGTGACTTCCTGTAACCGTCCATGTTCATGTGTCAGGTATGGAATGAGGTTCATCTCCAAGGTGCTGAAGGACACGCTCCACGAGAGGTTCCCGGACGCCACCGAGGATGAGCTTCTGAAGGTTTCCGATTTGATCTCGTTTGTTGCTGCGCTTCTAACGTTCTCTGTTCTTTGGGGCTCCGTCGTTTGGGTTGAGGCAGACGCCATGTTTCACGCACACGTTGGGTTCTTCCACCTTATGATCCCTGCCATCAGAGGCCCTGCTCTGTTCACGCTTTAGTTTGAGACCCAGGGCTGGGAACGAGGGAGACGTGTCACTGCCTGATCTGTAACAGCTACCTGATCAGTCCCTGCATTCGCAAAATCCGTTTACTTCTGCTAAAGTCTATTAACAGTCAGAGGATCTCTTAAGATGTTAACAATAGTAAAAAGCCTCCATACAGATGGTGTTTGACTATATCTTCAAGAATTAAACGGATGGCACTTTTAAAGTCCCATATGGAAGTCAAAAGACACAAAACAGATCATTTAGAGTTTGGTAACTCTTTAAAAGTCAAACATAGCTAAAGCTAGCATACGGTTGTTAGCCTCCACTTTGAGATTAAAGGGAAAATCTTCATCACTGAAAATTCAATCACATAAAGTTGCTGATTAGTGGAAACTTTGAAAAGGAACATTTTAGATTTTTATTACAGCAAGAATTAATTTGGAGAGAAAATAGACTCACTCTGATTTATCCGTGCAAAATTTTTGTTTCGTGCATAACTTTGGATTTGTGTGTGCGTACTACGTGATACTCATACACAAATTAAAATTACAATAGCTTGAAACTAATTACACTCAAAAAAGTCTTTAAAAAAAAAAACCAAAAAAACGTACGAATCACCTCTTACGCACGCACAACACATCAGTTACACACGAATTTACCGTGAGACTCTTTTCACATCTCACAAATGCGTTCATGTACCACCAGAATGCTCGTTCACCATAGTTTTCTCGTCAGCCGTTTTAAACTTTGATTGTGAATAATATCCGGTAAAACTTGACTTTTTCCCACTTTCTTAAAATATATATTCCCAATAATTAATATAAAAAGTCTAAATAAGCGTTTTTGAAACCCTTATCCCTTTAAAAATAAGAATATCAATTATCCGGAGGGCCGAATGCGGCCCTCCGGATAATTGTTTCCGTCCCTGCAGATCATTTTATTTTATTGTTATTAATGACCCGATGTTAACTTGTGCTTATTTCTAACTTGATATATGAGTTAAAATATTGAAGTTGTTTAAGGTTTAAGTTGATTTATTCTGGAATAAGATCCCTGCACTTTTATTATTAATAATTATGTTGAAAATATTTTGGCATTTGCTAAGATTTTTTTGGGCTATTTCAGAATGTAGCTAATATTTTAGCTGTTTGGGCTAATTAGGCTTTTCTTTTTACGTTTTTTTTAGATGTCTTGGACATTTTGGCTACATGTTACCTGTATTGGCTAATTTAGACTCTAAAAACTAATTTAGTTTTTTAGGCTATTTTGAAGATAGGCTAACATTTACACGCTAGCTGTTTTGGCTAATTTTGGCTTGGTTCTTTTTTTTTTTTTTTAGACTATTTTAATTTTTTTAGGCTATTTTGAAGTTTAGCTATGTTTTTTCAGCTACATGATAGCTGTTTTGGCTAACCTTGGGCGGGGCGTTTGTTGTTTTTTAGGCTAATTTGCCGTTTAGCGTTTTCATGTATCAGCTTCAGCGTTTTTAGCTATCATTTTCAGCATCTTCAATCATCAGCACTAACATCTTCAGCGGTGCATTTCATCTTCCAGCATTCACTCTAGCATTATAGCAGGTAATGTTGTGTATTTAGTTCAAAGTTATGTTCAAAAGTTATAGTTTTAAAAAATGTAGTTTTAGAGTGTTGAATAAATGTTTCTCCTGTTCGGCCTGAGACCTATCGTGTTTTGGATTTTGGCTCCTTGTGCGTTTGAGTTTGACCCCCTGCTGTACCGGGGCAGGTCATCACAAGAGTATTGGTGGTTCTTCAGGCTCCAGGTTGAAGAGCATAAACCTTCTCTGATCTCATGTTAAGAAGTCAGAGTTCAGTGTGTGGTTGAAACACTGAGCTCCACCCAGACGGTTCTGTTTCAGTGTCAACCTGAAAGCATAATTACCCATCAGCCATCTGTACATGCTGATCTCATGCATCCTGAGTGAGGAGCAGGCAGACGTTCCTGCTGTCCTGTCCTCTGCATGCTCTTTATGAGGTCATGCTCCACCTCTGCCTGCAAAGCCCCCATCTGAGAACCACAGAGGGACGGGGGGGGTGTCCTGACGCTGTTAAAGATGAACGTGGAGGACGGATCCTTTACTCCTGCGGATGTTTCTGACCTGACCCCCTCATTTAACCGTTTTCACTCACCTTTCTGCTTTTCCTCCTGTCCTGCCCACGCTCCGGCAGCTCCGGTCTGCTTTTCCACGTTTGCGGTTTCGCTGTGATCCAGGTGAGCCCTGCTGCCCCCTCGCTCTGCACACATCTGCCCTCGCTCAAACTGTCCTGTCCCGGTCTTCCTGCCCCCCCGCTCTGCTTCCACGCCGCCGTCTTGAGTGGAAGCCTGTGCAGCTTTGTGACGGTCTCATCCTGACCCTCAGATCGTGGGGAACCTCCTGTATTACCGCTACATGAACCCCGCCATCGTGGCGCCGGACGCCTTTGACATCATTGAAATGTCTGCTGGTGGTCAGCTGACCAACGAGCAGAGGAGGAACCTGGGTTCAGTGGCCAAGATGCTGCAGCACGCCGCCTCCAACAAAATGTTCCTGGGGGACAATGCTCACCTGAACCCCATCAACGAGTACCTGAGCGCCTCCTACCAGAAGTTCAGGTGAGACGGCTTCAGGGGGTGGGGGGGTAGCTCCTCCCAGGACGTCTTTCTTCATCCTCCGTTGTTGCTGCAGGCGCTTCTTCCTGGCGGCGTGCGACGTTCCCTCGCTGGAGGACAAGTTCAACGTTGACCAGTACTCTGACCTGGTCACCGTCACCAAGCCGGTCATCTACATCTCCATTGGAGAGATCGTCAACACTCACACGGTGAGTTCTGCTGCTGGGGGGGGGTCCATGTGGAGCTGCTCCCCAGTTTCAGCTGTCGGTCTTCTCCTGTTAGCTGCTGCTGGACCACCAGGACGCCATCGCCCCCGAGCACAACGACCCCATCCACGAGCTGCTGGAGGACCTGGGCGAGGTTCCCACCGTGGAGTCTCTGATCGGTGAGGGGGGGGTTAAAAACACACAACCATTTACCTTTAGAACCTTTCATGCACAGGTCATCCTAGAGTTCACGAGCAGACCTGCTGTCTTCAGCGATGACTCGTTACTTTCTATTATTCTACATTTCTCTCTATATATTTGAACATCTTGTAAAGCTGCCGGCTAGAGCTCTGCTTCTCCCAGCTGCTCGTAGGACCGGTCCCGCGCTCTGGACACCAGCGGGGTGTTTTCGGAGCTCCACATTCATCACTCCTTCACACTCAAAACCTCCAAGAGTGTTTAGGAGGAGGTGAGCAGAGGAGACGCAGATAGACCGTGTGTTCTCCTGCTTCCAGGGGAGAACCCGCTTCCTGCTGACGACCCCAACAAGGAGCTGATGGGGAAGACCGAGGTCTCGCTCACACTCACCAACAAGTTTGACGTTCCCGGAGAAGCTAACGTGGAGATGGACGCCCGGACGCTGCTGCTGAAGTGAGTCCCCTCTCCCTCCCGCAGCTCTGGACGGGACCCTCTCCTCACGCTGCTCTGTTCTCCATGCAGCACCAAGAGACTCATCGTGGACGTGATCCGGTTCCAGCCTGGAGAGACCCTGACTGAGATCCTGGAGTCCACAGCCTCTCCAGAACAGGTGAGCACATTCCTCTGAGAACTGATCCAACTGTCTGATCAGAGCCTCTTCCCTGCAGCAGAACCAGAACTTCAAGCTCTGACACTCCGGATCGTCACCACCGGGTCCAGCTGAGATCTTAATGCTGAAACCGTCTGTTTCAGGAAGCAGAGTACCAGCGGGCCATGCAGAGAAGAGCCATCAGAGATGCGAAGACTCCAGAGAAGATGAAGCAGGTCAAGCCGGTGGTGGATGACAGTCTGACCCTGCAGGGCAAGAAGGACAAGATCAGGAGCAACCTGCAGAGGCTGGCGGAGCTGGGCAAGGTCCACCCCGAGAACCGCTACCAGGACCTGATCAACGACATCGCCAAGGTACAGGAGGGAGGGGGGCGGGTCCTGCTGGTGGTCTGTTAGCGCAGCATCATCACGTGACCAGTGTGTTTGCTGCAGGACATTCGCAATCAGAGGAGGTACCGGCAGCGCAGGAAGGCGGAGCTAGTGAGACTCCAGCAGACCAACGCTGCCCTCAACTCAAAGACCAACTTCTACAACGTGCAGATCGACTCCTACAACCAGTACATCAAAGTCTGCATGGACAACCTGACCAGCAAGGGCAAGTGAGTGGAGCACCCCCATGCTACCCCCAGGTTCAGGAGCATTTTAGAAACGTGGCTCCAAGTCAATGTCAGACTCAACTGGAGGGGATTACAAACACATAGAAAGGGAGGGAGAGATGGATGGAGGGGGGGGGGGGGGGGGGGGGGGAGGAGAGGGTGTGAATAGGTGGATTTATGGATGGATGAAGTGATGGATTCTAGAAAGTCTCATTCCTACAGTTGGTTGATGATGGCCTAGGCTCCTCCCACCGCTGCTCGCTCCTCTGGTTGGCAGTAAAACCCTCTGATCTTCTGGATCTGTGAACCTTCTGCTCTCCTCTCAGGTTGTCGAAGAAACCAGACAGCAAGGCCAAGAAGAGCAAGCAGGTTTCACAGAAGTACACGGCTTCTCGGCTCCAGGAGAAGGGGGTCCTGATCTCCATTGAGGATCTGCCCTCCAACCAGTAAGTTTGGACCCGCCCCCGCATCTTATAGAGCAGGGCTGGCCAACCCTGGTCCTCAAGAGCCTCAACCCTGCCTGTTTTCCAGCTCTCTCTGGACTGCTTGATGCTGACAACCTAAATCAGGTGTGTTCAGCTAATCAGGATGTGGAATTACTTGAGTCAGCTAATCAGCAGCAAGCTGGTCAGAGAGAGCTGGAAAACAGGCAGGGTTGAGGCTCTTGAGGACCAGGGTTGGCCAGCCCTGTTCTAGAGTCTCCAGCAGGTTTTTGAACAACTGCTCTGCTGCAGGTTCAAGAACACCATCTTTGAGATCTCGCCATCCGAGTCGGTGGGGGTGTTCGACGTGAAGGCCAAGTTAATGGGGGTGCACTTGGACACGGTGCAGCTGGAGTATCAGGTACGGATCTTCTTTGGTTCCGCCCACAGCTCTGAGGGCGTGGCCTCATGCATGCGTGCCTCTGTCCCGCAGGACCTCCTGCAGCTGCAGTATGAAGGTGTGGCCGTGAT
This sequence comes from Oryzias javanicus, assembly GCA_003999625.1. Classification (NCBI taxonomy): domain Eukaryota; kingdom Metazoa; phylum Chordata; class Actinopteri; order Beloniformes; family Adrianichthyidae; genus Oryzias; species Oryzias javanicus. Next base: position 4,695,986 of record CM012439.1, read on the forward strand.
GAAGCTCTTCGATCGCGCCACCATCAATGTCAACCTGCTCATCTTCCTGCTCAACAAGAAGTTTTACGGCAAATGAAGGGGGGGTGCAGACTCTCCCACACAAGCGTAACCACAAAGCCCACTGTGGGTGGCTCTGAAGCCCTGGACCGAGCCGTCCTGCAAACACGAGCTTCACTCAGACTCTGATGCTTGTTTGAGCTCTCATGCTGCAGCTTTCTCTCTGTTTCTCTTACATGATTATATCTGCACGTCAGAACGTCCAGGTACCCCTCCTTCTGCTGTTAATGCCAGTCTGGAGGGGAGGGGCTACAAAACTGGGCTGGAGGTCCCGACTGTACTTTTTTATTTCTGAGGTCATGTTATGAATATTCTTATTTTTCTTAAAAGACTTGAGCACCACGTCCTGAAATGTTTGGCTTTGTAGCGACTCAGAAGCGCGACCTCTGCTGTCAGGAGCTGCTTGGACCTGCCCCCCCACCCCGCCATCACTGAGACGCTCTGCTGTCCGATCTTCATCTCAGATTTAGCTCAGAAGAGAGTTCTTTCAAAAACGTTCCTTTGTCTCTATTTATATGTTCTGTCTTCATTCCAGGAGCGGCGCCACGCCCACATGCGGCGTCACGCCCGTGTCAGGTGGATGGCTGGCGCTCCCCAGCAGCTAGGTTTTATGCTGAACAGCAACTATTTCGTAAATGCTGAAGCTGACGGTCTTCTTGCCTTCATGTAAAGTCCAGGCACTGATGTTTACCTGTTCAGAATAAAGACCAGAAACTGAAAGAACTTTCTTAAACTTCCATTTCAGGAGTTTTGTTGTGCTTTAAAAGAGGCCCATACCATGAAAAACCAACTTTTTGAGCTTTGAAGTATATTATACTGTCACTATTACCGATCCCAGAGTGGTATTTTCTGAGTAATCCTCTAGAAAGTTTCCCTCCAAACAGCAGCCCCCTCCCATACTCATGGAAACGATGGTAGCGATGGTCAAGAAACGCTAATTTGATTTAGTGTTTAAACGTCATGCGGTGGCATACGCCAAAAAACCTTCTGGTGAGGAATCTGCACCACATTTAAGGTAGATCCTGAATGGAGCAAGCGATGGATAAATATTGGGAAGACGCTGCAATAAATGGAGCAACAAGCGAATAATTTCCCGATGGAAAAAGTGAGCAACGAATTAGAGAATTACTGAGCAAAGACGGAAATGTGCGCGTGATCTGTATGATAGCGAAGAAGATATTTGATACGGAGATTAATGAGGCATCAAAGAGAGCAGAAACAATCACAGACAGAGCTAATCAGAGCAAAATACAATGTTCTCATACATTAAATAAATCCTGACATGTCCATCTGCTGTCTGCATTTCTTGACTTAATTTTCCTGCAAAATGAATCCATTAACCATCATTCTGTCAAAACAGATGTCGGCCTCTAATAAAGGCCGGCCGCTGCCACATTTAAGAATAAAAACAGAGGCCACTGTTGGAAGATGTACGGTATACACATCCGTCTTTACAAAAGTTTGGATGATGTTTTTTTACATTTTTATTTCGTTTGGTTTGCAAACTCCAAACTCTACCTGATATCTGTGTGTAAACCTGAAAGTGTCAGTGGTGCAGACAATAAGAATTTATTTTAAATTCAAACTGATGTTGGAGAGCAAACACATTTGAGATTAACCTCCTTAACAGCGGAACTCCAGCTGCTGCTCTTCTCCTTCACAGTCTACTGGGATTACGTTGATCGTGTTAATGGTTGAAAAGTTACAGTAAATCTGAACAGTGGAGCTCCGGTGTTTAAGGGTTAAACAGAAATGTGACAAACATGGTGCTTTTCAGTGACTCATAAGACAGGAAGCCCAATAACAAGAAGTTAAAAAAGAATTTGTGCATCTGATTAACTGAATGTGATGGAACAGTGGTGTCAAACTGAATCCAACAAGGACCCAAAACACACTTCAGGTCCCGGGCCGAACAGGATTAACATTTATTGAACACTCTAAAACTACATTTTTAAAACTTTAAAACCATAACTTTTTAAACATAAATAAGAACAAGATATATAGCATTAACTGTGATAATGCTAATGTTAATGCTGAAAGCTGAATTTGGCAGCTGAAGGTGCTAGTGTTGATTTCTGAAGATGCTGAAGCTAAAACCTAGCTAAAGTATTATCTAAATGCCAAATTAGCCAAAAAATAATATATATATATAGATTAGCCAAAACAACTAGCATGTAGCTGAAATATTGGCCAAACTCCAAAATAGTCCAAAAAGCTAGAAGAATGACAATATTTAAAACTGTAACTTTTTAACATATATATGAGTAATAAAAAGGCAGGAATATTTTCAGAATAAATCAACTTAAATCTTAAATAAATTTCAATATTTTACTCTCCATAAAATCTTCAGGAAACAACTGCAGCTGTGCAGTCTTCAGGAAACAACTGCAGCTGCGCAGTCTTCAGGAAACGACTGCAGCTGCGCAGTCTTCAGGAAACGACTGCAGCTGCGCAGTCTTCAGGAAACGACTGCAGCTGCGCAGTCTTCAGGAAACGACTGCAGCTGCGCAGTCTTCAGGAAACAACTGCAGCTGCGCAGTCCTCAGGAAACAACTGCAGCTGCGCAGTCCTCAGGAAACAACTGCAGCTGCGCAGTCCTCAGGAAACAACTGCAGCTGCGCAGTCTCAGGAAACAACTGCAGCTGCGCAGTCCTCAGGAAGCAACTGCAGCTGCGCAGTCTGCAGGAAGCAACTGCAGCTGCGCAGTCTCAGGAAACAACTGCAGCTGCGCAGTCTTCAGGAAACAACTGCAGTCTTCAGGAATGGACTGTAGAGCTGCAGGAGTCGGACTCAACATGAAGACCTCATAGGGCGGTGGCCCAGTCCTCAAATAAACAAGTGCCTGGATGATGAAGGAGTAGATCTGAGAGGTCAACAGGTCAAAGACTGAGTGAGATGCGCTGTCGTCTAATCTGTAAAACTTTCAGTCTGAAACTGTTTTTTTTATTCATTTCCACTCTGGTTTGAATCCTGGACGGCTCTCTTCTCTGTGGAGTTTGCATGTTTGCTAAATGGTTGATGTGAACGTTTATCCAGAGGACATGGAGGAGGAATACCAGGAATTTGCAGCAGAAGGACGGGTAAAGTATGTCGGCTAAGCTCGTCTTTGATTATCCTCTGATTTAACCAGAAACCATATCTGCTTGACTGCAAAGGATTGTGGGATAGGATTATTATCTGTCCTTTCAGAAGGATGCTCTAGTGCAGAGGTCACCAACATGGTGAAAGCCTGCTCTAAAAATAGCTCACTCTACAATGAGCTGCATCTAAATATTCTTTATTGCTGCCATTTTTCAGTCACACTGACACTGATCAAAAATAAGAATAAAGGCAGTTCCAAACCAGGCCTGCCGAGATGCTAATCCAGACAACGTAGCAGAATATTCATTCATCATTCTCATATGGAGGGTTCTGAACTGCTTTCTGTCTGCTTTGTCACCCAGAACCTGTCTGCCATATGAGCTCAAATGAGGAAAACCATCTGCTTCTAACTCCCAGTAAATTAAATAGAGAAATACTGAGAAATGTAATTTTGAGAGTATTTTTTATTACAGTGCAGGCCAACAGTTTGAACACACCTTCTCATTCAAGAAGTTCTTTTATTTTCATGACATTGTAGATTCTCAGTGAAGGCTGTAAGGGACAGTGATGGAGTGATGCAGATGACCTGGCCTCTGCAGTCAGCTGGACCTGAACCCCATTGAGATGTTTTGGGGTGAGCTGGACTGCAGGCTGAAGGCAAAGAGCCAACGAGTGCTAAAGACCTCTGGGAACTCCTTCAAGATTGTTGGAAAACCATTTCAGATGACTTCCTCTGGAAGCTCATCGAGACAACGCCAAGAGTGTGTAAAGCAGTAATCAGAGCAGTGGTTAGAAGATACGAGGATATCAAACAGGATTTGAGTTATTTGACCTCTTTTTGCTCCAGTACATAACTCCATATGTCTTCAGTCATAGTTGTGACATTATTTTATTGTTATTAATGACCCGATGTTATCTTGTGCTCATTTCTAACTTGTATAATTTTGACAAAATAAATTTTTGTGGAAAGTAAAATATTGAAAATAATTAAAGGTTTATTTATTCTAGAATAATTTTCCTGCCTTTTTATTATTCATAATGATGTTAAAACGTTACTGTTTCAAAGTTATACAAATTGGCATTCTGCTAGCTTTTTGGATTATTTTGGCATTTAGCAAATATTTTAGCTGACTTTCAGCTTCAGCGTTTTCAGCTCTTAGCTTCAGTGATTTAGCCATCAATTTCAACATCTTCAGCTATCAGCACTTGCATCTACAAATACATCTGTATTTTCTTTTAATAGAAAGATACTAAATATTAAATCAAGATGTAATCCCAGGTTAACAGCAGTGGTATAGGGCAAATTCCTTTTAGGCTCGTTTTTTACTGATCAATACCTAGAAGGAGTCGTATAGTCTTACTTTAGCCTTTCTGGAATTTGGATTTGCATTCATGGTCCTCTTTTTTTAATAATATATATGAATTATGTCTATTTTTGGCACAAACAAAAGAAAATAAAAGACCCTAGTAGCTCTCAAAATCTGTTTTTTATTTTTAAAGACGCTCTGATGCAAACAGGATCAGGATCTTGGTAGTCTTAGTTTACTGGCTTTGTTTATTTGTTTTCTTCAGGTAGTTTTGGTTGGCCAGCCATTATCAGGGAGCTGCTGACTCAGACGGTTGACATGGCTGGAGCAGCCGTCAGTAATCTACCTTAGTAGACCTAAGAAATAACAAGAGAAAATGCGATCGAGTAGGATGATCTTATGTGGAACACAAAGTCTTTTATTTTGAAAGGAAGTCATATGACGTCTGCCAAAAGAAAAAACAGTTAGCTTTTTCTGTGTAAATTCCTATTTTTAATCATGCAATATATATATATATATATTATATATATATATATATATATATATATATATATTATATAATATATATATATATATATATATATATATATGTGACATTATTTTATATATATATATATATATATATATATATATATATATTAAAAATAACATTTTCAAAAGGGCGAAATAAGACTTTGCGGCTCCCACTTGGGTTTGAACATTGAGAAACAAACAAATGATTGAAATGATGACACAAATGATGATGACAAAATCTATTTTTATGGAAATTAAAATATTAAAAATGATTTAAGGTTTAAATTGATTTGTTCTGGAATAATATTCCTGACTTTTTATTAATCATAATTATGCTAAGTTTTAAAAAATTGGCATTCTGGTAGCTTTTTGGACAATTTTAGCAATTACTCAGATTCTTTAGGCTAGAAGTTCTTTCCTTCAAGTGAGTGCAGTCTGAACCACAGGAGTTTACATTTAAATGTAAGTAATGCCTTTATAAAGACATAAACCGCTGTTGTTATGTGTATTTAGGAGCCAGAAGCTCTCCATTAACGTTAACGAACCGGCGATTATTGACGGCGTCATCAAACGAAAGTCACGTCCCAAATATTAGACACTTTTTTTATCCCCCTCTATTTGGAGGGTTAAATGAAGGGGAAGGGCTAAGGGAAGAATTCGGATTGGGCCTTCCTCTAGTATAACCAGTGACTCAAACCAGTGATACTTCTGAAATAGATGAAACATGGAGCTCTGAAAATTAATCTGCTTATGCTGTTTTTTTTTGTTTTTTTTTTAAGATTATACTTTTTCCCTGGAAAATGTAATTTTATTCTTAATATGTTTAAATCTATACACAAATATTTGTGTCAAGATGGGAGGACCAAAAGTTTATTTTGTTTTTCATGGTTCTATTCAAGTTACAGTAACATTATATAAGTTGATGATGAAGTATTTTCCTTGTGAATCAGTCACAACAAAAAGAGTTGGAATGTGAGAATAGGATTTTTTTTTTCACAATTAACACCTTTTAGGTTATTTTCATATATATATACACACACACACATATTCTAAAAAACATCACAATTTTTGTTGCAACTTTTCACAAAAGCTGCCACAACATCAGGCGTTTTGCAGGTAATGCTATATGTCTAGTTAAACATAAATATGTTAAAAAGTTATGGTTTTTAAAAATGTGGTTCTAGAATGTTTAATAAATGTTTATCCTGTTCGGCCCGGGACCTAAGGTGTGTTTAGGATGTTGGCCCCCTGTAGATTGAGTTTGACCCTGCTGGTATAAAGGTTACAGACAAACAAGTCGGCCGTTTTGCCGCTCCTCCGTGCCTGCGCCATGTCGTTTGGCGCCGCCTTGTGGCCGCGGGCGGAACTGCTGTTTTTCTCCCCGCGGTATGGATAACCCGTCTGCGGATCTCCGCGGATCTTCAGCGCTGTCTGTGCGGGGCGGTTGAAGCCGGAGCATCAGTCCGCTGTCACCCCCGAGCCGTCTTCTGTTGTTGGAGCGACCAAAAGCGCTTCCCCCGCGGGCTCGGAGCGTTCGCGCTGCCGTCGGGCTGGACTTTCCTTCAGATCCCTCTGGATTAAGACGGGACTCGGCTGTGATTCCGGCGCGAACCGTGGATTATTTCCCGCATCTCTCGTGAACGCGGAGGCTGCTTGTTCGAGATTTGAGAGAAGAAAGTGAAGTCGTCGATGCCGAACAAGCGGACACTTGTTGAGGCGGAATTCGCCGAGCGAACCTTCGGCTGCGTCCGTCTTTAGCTTCCGATGCTACAAACTTTCCCGCAGGCTCGGAGCGCGGTGCGGTGGATGTGCGTGAGGCGGGGAGCGGAGCGTGACATGCAGCTCACTGCAGCCTAGCTAAGAGGGCTCGCTGCCGCCGTTCGGCTCCGTGTCGGGCTGTTAGTTTGTTAGTTAGCAGAGACGGCTAACGTCATGCTCGCACTCAAACAAGTGGTTGATAGAAATGTTCTCCCCGTCCGCCCTCCACGCCGTTAACTCGGACTAAACTACCGTCTTTCCGGTCGAACGCTGTCGGGGTTGGCCCACGGACGGCGGCGGGGGTTTAACTCTCGGCGCTCACTTCTTAAAAACGATCAACTTTCCGGCTTAAAGTTAGCTTAGCAGCGTTAGCCGCGGCCGAACAAACGTCTGCCACGAGCGCTGCGCGAACTTCGCTCCGCTTCTCCTGGTGTCGGACGGGGTTCTGTGACCCCTCCTCCGGCCGAACCTCTGCTCTGAGGCGCCCCCGAACCCTCGCGACCGACTGACCAGCGGGCCGCACCATGTCCGGCTCCCCGGGCGCCAGTGGTTCAAATCCCAGGAAGTTCAGCGAGAAGATCGCGCTGCACAACCAGAAGCAGGCGGAGGAGACGCGGGCCTTCGAGCAGCTGATGACGGACCTGACGGTGTCCCGGGTGAGTGTGGCTCCGGTTCTGATGGGCTCCACCGTGAGTGCACCTGCCAGATGTGCAGGTTTGTGTTTGTGTGCGCGCGCGTGCGTGTGAGCGGGTCCTGGGAGAGTGTGGACCGCACAGATGGAGGGGGGTCCTGCTCCAGTGGACAGCAGGGGGCGCCTGAGCGCTCAGGAGGCTGCAGCCTGTCAGGACAGTCATCGATGGAGACGCAGTTTAACTTTATGGGTATGGAGTAAGAGGACTCTCAAAAAGAAACTTACTTATAAGTACACAGTTGTGTACAAATTCATATTTTGTGCACAACTTTATATAGTTTTATTTTAGCCTTTAAGAAATTTGGGTTTGCATTCACAACTTTGTTTTTTAATAATAGATTAGAATTATGTCTATTTTTGGCATAAACAAAAGCAAAAATACAAAAACTACCTAGCATGTCTCAAAACGGTTATTTTAAAATTTTATCCATTTGTTTTTACGTTTGATAGAAGCTCAAAAAACTTCTTTTCAAAATAAAAGCTGCTCTGTGCCAAACAGGATCATCTCAGAGCAGCTAGTAACTAATGTTGTTCAGCATTAGATAATATGTGCTTTTGACTCATAAGAGATCAAACTTTTACCAAAGTTTGCTTTGTAAAAAAAATGTGTTTATTCTGGAGGAAGAGTTGAGCAACAAGACGTCTTCAGGTCAACAGAGTTTATCATCTATGTGCCACTCAGCATCAGTTTATAATTGTAACTAATCTAAATAAAATAAATGCTAATTAAGGAATTCTAACTTTGAAAAATTGCTATTTTATTTTATTTTTGTTCTTTTTCTCCTCTTTGTCCTCAGCAGTCTTTCACTGCTGGGTTTTGTTATGTTAGTTTGTAGTTGGATCTTGGTAGTCTTACTTTGCAGGTTTTGTTTATTTGTTTTCTTTAGGTAGTTTTGGTTAAGCAGACATTATCAGAGATCTGCTGACTCAGATCTGGAACAACAGTCTCCATTAATTATTTTATGTTTGATCAAAGAGACACAATGGAGATAATAGAGACACATGTGGATCTGGAGCTGCAGGTCACAGACTCCTGCTTTAACAAGTCTCTATAGAATACAAATGTTGTTTTGAATACGACTTTCTCCTGCTAACAAACTGTCAGAAATACATCACAGGGTCACAGGCTTTTACATTGATCCATCTGAGAGAGCATCTGCATTACGACTCACTTATGAAACTACAATAGCAGGAAAATGATCTCGACACTGAAGCTCTGCTGGAAACAAGTTACCAACAGTCAAGTCCTGCTGCTTTTTCCTTTCTTTTCTTTTTTTGTCAGGCTACAACAGCCGAGCATGTAAACAATGCCGGTCTGCTGTCTGCCCTCCTCCGGTGTTCTGCCAAGGAACGTCACCTGCCAGAATTTGTTTCCCTAGTCTCAGCATCGTTTTGGCAGGGGGAACGTACCTTAGCACAACACCGGCCAGCAGTGGCATGTTAGCATGGGGGATCGAGCAGTTTATACCGGGACACGCCCGCTCCAGGTCCTGGACCGGTCCAGATGGACCCTTGCCTTTTCCCATCTCTACTCGGGCCAGGCTCTAGCAGCACCGTGACCCAGAAAGAGATAGCGGGTTAAAAAAGACAAAAACAGCTAAGCTAACTCAGAGCTAAAGAAAGCTAACAGAGAGTCGACTCTAGCCTTCGTCAAAAAGAAAGAAAGATTAATTATTTTCAATTCATTTTACAGACGTATTTTTCTAACACCTGATGAGTGTCACGTCTGCTGCTTCTTTTAGGGCCGTTTTCCAACAATTCTGGGTCTAAAATGATCCGCTGCTAAAATGTTGACACAATCAGCTGACAACCACAAAATGCGGTTGGATTTTAATACATTTTTCATATGGTTATAAACAAACTTTGTATAACTTAAATGAACAGGTGTGTTTATAGTTGGTTCAGCATTTACATGATTTGGGCCCAGATGCGTCCGTGTCCTGTAACAGGCGTGAAGAAGACATCGGATTGTTTGGGGATTTCTCCTGCATCTAACGTGCTGTTGCGTATCCCTCCTAAACCAGTCCAGCAGCAGTCAGGTCACAAAGGTCACTCCAACACAAATGTTCCTGCAGGCAGAGCAACAAAAATGAAGCAAAACCATGACAAAAATGTTGCTACGTGTTTTTCTGCGTCTTTTGGGCCATTGAACAGCTCGACAGTCGTCTTCTACCTGCAGTTAGCGTGTTTTGGCTCTTTACCCAAACGGTTTTCTTCCTCCCGAGTCAGAGAAGTCCACAGGTTTGAGTCGCGTCATCAGAACTCAGCTCAGGATCAGAAAAGAACTTTGACTCAGAGAGTTAAAAGCGATAGAAGTGAATCAAAAGAACAGATGATTGTTAAATGTGTTCGTCCAGAATGAATGAAGACCCCTGAACATGTATGGTTCTCTGATGGCATGTCAAAGCCAAGGCCCGGGGGCCAGATCCGGCCCTCGGGGTAGTTCTGTCCGGCCCTCCAGATCATTTTATTTCATTGTAGTAATGGCCTGATGTGACCTTGTGTTAATGTTTAACTGTTTTAATTTTGACAAAATATATTTTTATAGAGAGTAAAATATTGAAAGTTATTTCTTTTTTAAGTTGATTTATTCTAGAACAATATTCCTGCACTTTAATTATTTATATTTATGTTAAAAGTTACTGTTTCAAAGTTTTTAAAAATGGGTCTTCTGCTTACTTTTTGGACTATTTTGACATTTACTAAGAATTTTTAAGGCTTTTTTGGAATTTAGCTATATAGCTAATATGTCAGCTACATGCCAGCTGTGATTTTATTTATTTATTTATTTTTTTTTTTAAAGGCTAATTTGGCATACAGGTAGCTAATATTTTAGCTTGGTGTCTATTAGCCTCAGTAATTTTAACTATTAGCAATAAATGCTAATGTTTATCCTGTTCAGCCCACGACCTAAGGTGTGTTTTGGATTTTGGCCCCCGTGGGTCGAGTTTGACACCCTTGGTTTAACTGATCTGTTTTAAGTGACAGGTTGTCATTTATGAGGCTTAAGCTAGCTTCAAAAATGTCAGCCTCCAGTTTCATGGTTGAGTGACAAGTTAATAGAATCACTGCATACAGACGGTTGAAACGGGCTCCACAGGAAATCTAGTTAGTTTGAAACTCTCCAAAGATGTTTTACACTGGATGAAGATTCAAGAAAACCAATTTGTGAAAAGTCATTAAAAGTAACGATTTCTGGGTATTTATATTTCATCGTGCTCCATGTTCTGGAGAAAGCTGAAACACGTTTAAAACTCCTCTCAGACTCATGTTGTCGTGCAGAATAAAGAGATTAAAAAAAAAACAGTTTCTGATCGATGAAAACTCAATCAAGAAATACTCCTAAAGAAAACTGAATTACACAGGCCCCGGTAAGTGTTTGCACCAAAAATACTCCTCTTTGTCACAGATAAATACATGATAGGCTGAGATTTAATAAACGCTAAGATCACAATCTGAAACCTTTATTAGTTTTTCTTCCCAAACAGAACCAGTTGTGTGAAATTGTTTTACCTTTAAGACCTGAACTTCTTTTGACCCAAAGCTGGTTTTCCTGTGTGTTTTCTATCAATAGGAACGGATGAATTTGAATCATCTTTTCTTTGGTGTCCTATTTAAGTTTCAAATTAACATGTGAACATTAAAACAAAAAGAATGTATAGGTCAAGTGAAAGTTTTCCTTTTTTTTGCCTTGACCCCTTAGTCTAACATTCTGTTAAGATTACAAGTTCTACTGATATTGATACCATAGTCACGACTTTAACTAATACTATTTTTTCATGTTTTTTTTTTAGTTGAATCTCGTCCGGTTATAAAATTTTAACTCCACAGAATTTTTCTTTGCTAAAGTTTAGACTAATTTAGCTTTAGTTTGGAGAGATTTGTAAATGTCCTTTTTAAAATGTTTTCACAAATCACAAATTTTATTTACTATAAAATGTCTGCAGTCGCTTTAAACTGTCATTATTCTGTAGACTGGATATGAATATGAATATTAATGTAATGCAGAGTTTCCCTTAACTTTACCCTTAACTGTCAAAGCGGAAGCTAAAAAAATGGATGTCAACCAAGAACAGCTTTGTTCTTCTTTTAAGTTGTTCACAGATGGTTTTTTTTTAAGGATTTTTAAACTCCTAGTTTTATAATCCTGCTGCAATATCATGGATATCATGAGCCATGTATCGTGGATCACATTCTATTGTGAGGTACCCAGCGATTCCTCATGATACGATGTGATACACGATACATGGCCCATGATATCATGATACTGCGATAATAGGTAAAAATCCTCTCTTAACTCACATTTTATGTAGAGGAACGCATTTTTTTTGGGAAAATATGTCTTCATTTATTTTTTAGCTTGAATACAATCAATGTCTTATTTTGTGGAACAAACAATAAGACACATCTGTGCAAATCAGTAATACTGTCTTTTACAAACTTTGACACCAACTGAATTGGAATGATATACTACTGGAATCTACTGGATTTACATTGATCGTGTTAACGGTTGAAAAGTTACAGTATGTTAAAGATTTAGTGTTTAAGCAGCGGAGCAGGTCTTAAACCCTTTATTATCTGCTCTGATGAAAATATATTTTTTTATCTTTTTTTACATGTTCTTGTAGCATTTCTCTCCTGATGGAGGACATTCATAAAGAAAATTAAGATTGAACTTTATTTATGAGTATTTCTTCATTCAAACCGTGACGATCAGCGCTGACAAAAAGGTGGTTTCAAAAAGCTCAGGTTTGTGAAGCAGCAAGTGCAATGGGCGGGCCAAAGTCTTCTTGCTCCTCTCCATTCTGATGCATCCACTGTCAGACCAACAGATCCACGATCGTCTTTGTTTTCCTCGTCTGAGATGGAATCTGGATCAAACCAGAGTCCTCAAACTCTGTTTACCTTGGGGCCACTGAAGTAGGGGTGGGCGATATGACGATATAAAACAGTGATACGATCTGTCATTTTTGAGAGATCGTTTTATCACGATCTTCTACAAAAAGCTGCAAGAGCGAAAAGACAAAAGCTTGTTGACTGCCTGTGACTTTAAATCCGAGCTGCTCCTCCTCCTCCCCCCCGGTGTTTTTTCTTGTAAGTCACGTGACATACGGTGTGACAGACGTGCGGCATCACTATGTATTGAGTCTTCTCGAGTAATGAATGGCGGAGGTCTGAAAAAATTACGAAAAGAAGCTCAAAAGGAGACGCAGTGTTTTGCAATCGACTTCAAAAATCTTGAGAAAAAAATAATCAGATGGAGAGAAATCATCACAGGACAGGGATCACATTTTAATAGAGAGAAATTAGGCTGGGAAGCGTGAACTGTGTGCTAAAGTGGGTGCTAACTCACAGGTAGCATGCTAGCTTGGTTCTTCAACGTATGTTTTTTATTAATGTTTCATGTTTTAAAACATGGCGGATGTTAATCGCTCGTATTTACGTTCAACCTGCACAAAAACGGATTGAAATTCATGTTGGAAACACGTAAAATATGCGGTCAAGATGCACGTTGCTGCATTGTTTTGCTAGCTCGTAGCTAGCTACTTTAAGAGTTTATATCTTATTGTCGGTCGCACTTTCTTTGTTTTGTCTTTGTAAGAACTGTAAGTGAGTTCACATAATTTTCTTAATCCGTGCCGTCACTGTTAAGCATTCTTGTTCGCACAGACCGGAGAAAGCCCGGCTAGAAGATACAGCGCTAATGCTAACGCTAGCTTTCTGCTCAGTGACATAAACACAGCAGAGAACAGATGTTAGGGAAGGAGCTGAGACCGTAAACTTTAACCTGCCACACCGTTTACTGCTATTATCACTGTGTTTTGAATGTTAAACAGTTTGGCAGATGTATTTGATGTTATGATCAAAGTTATTATTATTATTATTAGTATCAGTTAAAGATGCTAGCTGGAGCCTTTTTCTCAAAGTACACTCGTCTATTCAAAGGTAAATCCTGAAGCAATTCAAATTTATTTACCATGTAATACAAAAATAATAAAAGTTTTAGTTTCATTTGAAAATGTGATAAATTGTGTTTTTATTAATATTATTATTTACCACTTTGAGATGTTTTTAACAGGGAAAGGACTTTACTAAACTGTATCAGTCATTCATGCTATTAAACTTCATCTTCCTCATTTCTGGTCTTGGGTGACGAGCATTTACAATCTGTTTTATGTATTTTAGCACAGAGGCAAAATAAAAAATCATGAGTATTAAGAAGCTGTTCATTTGACATCAATGCCTTTTCTGTAGCAGTAGAATGCACAATTCTTGCTCTATTTACAGCTAGATCTTAATGGATGATAAATATTTAAATAGACCAAAAGATCAGTTATTTTCTAAGCTTTAATTCAAGCCATATTTTTAAAAAATCAGTTGAGAAATGAAGGAGCTAGCCTGATTTTTGCGGTTGATGTCTGCCTGTCCTCCATTGAAACAGCTGTGTTCTGCTGCCATGAATGAATGCATGATGATGGCGCCTGAGCGCGCACGTCTCTGTCTATAGGCATGTTGGCAAGGGCCAATCCAGAAATATATATCAATGCTTGTAATGCATTTGAAATTAAAATTTGAATGAATATAAAGATTTGTTTACTTTTTTCAACTAAAATCATTATAATTCAATTTTTGTCAATTTGAATTTATTTTTAAAAAATCGTGATAAAATCGAAATCGTGAAATTAAATTGAAAAAATCGTGATTTTCTTTATTTGCCATATCGCCCAGCCCTACACTGAAGGCAGATTTTGGCAGAGGCTGGGCCGTACGGGGCTCCATTTGTACCAAGAATATGTTTTTGTGTCTATTGTTTATGTCTACTGAACAAGTTTATTGAACATTTGGAGCTAGCGATGCTAGCAACTTTTGCTTAGGACTTTTCTGACGACCAGATCCAACGATAATAGCAATGGCAAAGTTTTAAGCCTTAAGTGAACTGAAACATCACAAAGCAAATGCAAAGCTATCATCAAAGAAGCGTGGACATGCAGAGGAAATCGCTTAGTAGACAGTGAACTTTAATTTTAAGGCGGGGGCTCAAAATATCGACTTGGGGGCCGCAAATGGCCCGCGGGCCGCCAGTCTGAGACCCCTGATCTAAACTGAACGGCTGGATAGCTCTGAATTTGCTCATCATTTTTGTTGCACTCTAATGTTTGATGGGGTTTTGTTAGGGGCTGTAAGCTAGTGGGAGAGAGTGTAGACAAATGAATGCTGGGATGTCAATGAAGGGTCACTTCCTCTCCAACAGTCTTGTCTACAACTGAAGGATGAATTTCTAATGAGCTCCGGCTGCTCTGCAGAAAATATGTTCAAAAAAGCAATAATGTTTTTTTCTTAATTTTGGCTAAAAACGGCGTAATCAAAAAATATCTCTGGGAACAATTTACAATAAAAAGAAATAAATGATTGTAAATTTTTTTACCTCACAGGATTTGTGGTTGGCTCTTCATTTGCCTCTTGTCCTCCAATCTTATAAGTCTCCAAAAATCCTGACTCAGCCGGTCTGTGCTTTAAGGGAAGGTAGACTGACGGGACTGCCCACGAGACCCGGTCTGTCTGTGTGCGCCTCTGCAGGCGATCGAGTTTCAACTGCTGAGGTTGTTGGTTTGGCAGCTTTTTTGTAGCAAAAGAATAAGAGAATTTGCTTCGAATGCAAGGCTGAACTGAGTCATGGAGGCGCTGCAACCAAAATGTACAACTACCCTCAGTTGGCATTTGAAAAACCACCTGAACGCTGACTGGAGCATTCGAGGCATTGATCATGGTACGGCTAAAGATAGCGGAAGGAAAGAGAAGGTCTGTGGTCTTGTGCTCGTATGAGCAGGGAGCAGAGCAAAGCCACAACGTATGGTCTTCATGGTCTATCAGTAATGAGAAAATCAAAAAGTCACTCTGGCCAGAAGACTGCAGTGGCTTCGCCCTCACCATGTGACCATCTCTGATCTTAAATGATGTTTTAGAGTTCAAGTGGAAACTTGTCATCAATGCAGTTAGTGAGGTTTCTGCTTCAAAATTTATATTGAATACAATAAAACTAAATATTTAAAGCTTTAAAACCATAACTTTTTAACATAATTATGAACTAGATGTACAGCATTACCTGCAATAATGCTAGTGTGAATGCTGTAAGATGAATTTGGATCCTCAAGATGCTGAAACTGATAACTGAAAACACTGAAGCTATTAATCAACTAAAATATTAGCTAAATACTAGGGATGCAACGATACAAGAAACATGAATTCCTTCTATATTTCTATACTTCTGTTCATAATGGCAGGTGTGTGTATTTATAGATTTCTCTGTGAAATCTGGACGTGCTGGTACTCTAGATCAACTGTTTTCATTAAATGACTAAAGTCCTCATTATCAACCAGTGAAAAAAGACTGCAGAGATTTAACAATAAACTCTCTGATGGAGTCAGATATTTTCTGGTGTTTATCTGAGGGAACACTGGAAGTCTTTAGAAATAGATCTGGATGTTTTCATTGTTTCCTGCTTAGTTGTTCAACTTTAACACGGTGACAGAGCTGGATGATGATGTCAGAGATGGGCGGGTCATGTTGGACGTGTGTCTCCACATTGTATGTATAGAGATGAGGAAAGTCTTGCAGATATTGTACTTCTTGTGATGCATTTCACTCCCTGATCCTCATATTCGACGATGAACCTGAGATCTCTTCATACCTCAGGTTTCAGTGTTGGTGGAGCGTCTTCAAACACGAGCTGGAAGCTGCTCACACACTGGCTGCATCGACATGAATTCAAGCAGCCACGAGATGAGACCGCCACAAGAACGCGAGCAGAAGTCCAACATTCTGCTCTACACGTGTTTGCAGACTCCTCGCTGAAAGAAGCCGCCAGAACGCACCGACACAGCCGGAGCGCGAGCACATGCCGGCCACAGAACTACTGCATTAGCCCCTCTAGCTAATGTTTTTAGCATTTGGACTCCGCCCCCAGGGGAAGGGCAAAGTATTCTCTGGCAGGGACCTGGATCAGACAGACTCTACAGACATGAACACAGACACGTGCTAAAGACAGCTCACAGTGGGACTGAATAAATAAAATACGTACCGTGAAAAATGGTGTACCAAACCGTGGAACGCGTACCGAACGGTTCGGTTTTATATCGAATATTGTTGAATCCCTACTAAATTAGCCTAAAAAACTTAAAAAATAGCAAAACTCCTAAATAGGCTAAAAAATCTTATTAAATACCAAAATAGTCCAAAAAGCTAGCAGAATGCAAATTATATATAAATATAAAACAGTAACTTTTTAACATCATTATGAATAATAAAAAGCCAGGAAATATTATTCCACATTAAATCAATCTTAACTTTAAATAACTTTCAATATTTTACCCTCCTTTAAAATTTGTTAGAATGATATAAGTAAAAAATAATTGAACATCGAGTCATTAAAAACAATAAAATAAAATGATCTGGAGGGCCAGGAATAATGACCTGGAGGGCCGGAGCTGGCCCCCGGGCCTTGACTTTGACACACTCATGTACAGTGTACAGGGGTGACCCTCAGAGAAAACAGTGGAGCACATGAAAGCACATCTGCATGTTTTTCATGTGAAATGAGACTTTTTAACCCTGGAAATGTTCTCTTCAGCAAACTCCCCCCAGTGGTCTGTGGGGGGACAGTGGATTCTTCTTGGTTTGCATCAACTTCTAGAATGGAAGGGTAACTTGAGTGAGAGTAGTTACACACACATAGTCAACCACGGGAATGCACACAGACTTGTTACATTGACCCCCCTCCTTTAGCGCACACACAGATTGATGTGCGTGACACCACAGCGAGCGTTATCCCTCACAATCAATGAGCGCAGGCCGAGCAAACAGGAGGTGTTACGTAACCCAGCAGAGAAGCAGCCATTCAGCTTCAGTCTGAACACAACTGTCTCTGTTCAGGCTGAAATGACGGCGTTCTACAGTCAGACTGTTCTGGCCGTAGCTTCTCACCTCTGGGCACACTGCCTGGTTCTCTATGCTACTCTGAGACCTGCAATCACACCTGTGTTGAGGGTGGGGTCTGCAGAATTCATGCAGGACAGTGTGGTCTGATGACCACGGTTGGGAGCCATCGCTCTTTGGTCACCATAAACCAGGAGTCAGTTTAGCCAGTTTGCTGGCATGCTGTACTGGGTGTAAACTGAGGTGGTGTCTTCTGTCTGGCCAGCAAACATCCTTCCTGTCGGTTACAAAGATGGAAGCAGACCACAGCAGAGCAGCGTCCAGAGGCTTTGTTAAACATGCCGCTCTCACTTCATCACTGCATGTAACCCCCAGCAGCACCGCGGACTCCCACTGCTGCACAATGCAGTGTTGTGTTCAAGACCACTCAAAGGCAGAGAAACCCCCCAATGACAGCCGTACACAGGAACTGAGGAATCCAGCAAATCCTACAGACTTATTGATAAATCTTGGTCCAGTCTAAAAAGCATTTAGGGAGTTAAGTCAGGGATCCGCACGAATGAGGCGTCAGCATTTCATTTTGATTATTTTAAAGACTCAATGAAAATAGTGTTTTCAACAGGTTCCTGAGGCATATATAAAGAAAATTAAACTTAGAACTTAATCTTTGAGTTTATTTGATTGTATGAATGTTTAATAAGCATTCACACTATAGTGATTCTCCTGCTCCTTTTCATTAGTTTTTCAGTACATAAAAACTCGATCACAGTTTCAGTGATTTCAGCAATCTTTGTATGAAAACATTCAGTTTGTTCAGGACATTACTGCTTGTATTTATAAACTTTATAGTTTTTGAAATATTGAGTAAAATATTCCCCACAGGAAATGAATGAGAATGTCTTCAAATTTCAACATTTTGAGTAGATTAGCAACAAGAAACTGGGAATTTACCTTCTATTTTAGCAACATGCTAACGTTTTGACTAATGTAGTGTACTGATTAATTTTTCCTGGATTGGAGTTTAGCTAGTATTTAAGCAATGTGCTAGCTTTTTTGGCTAATTTGGCATCTACTGAGGTTGTTTTTTGTGCTAATTAGGAGTTTAGTAAATATTTTAGCAACATGCTAACGTTAACATGCTAACATGCTTGTGAGATAAACAGATTGATTCAATTCAATTTTATTTATATAGCCCAAAACCACAAATAAAATTTGCCTCATTGGGCTTCAATGGTAATGGGAAGTGGGGGTGGGGATGCCCCATGCCAACAGTCCCGCCCTCGACTCAGAAATGAATTTCTAATGAACTCCCACAGAAACTATGTGCTAGAAAACAACACAGGCTTTTAGAATTTAGCCTAAAAATGACATCATCATTATTTAAAGGATCTCTGGGAACGATTTTACGATGGATCACAAGATGATCAAAAGAGATCCACCCAAAGGAAAAACAAACCATCAAGATCAAAGTGGACCGGGTCTGTGGGAGAACCGAGCCCGTCTCACTCCAGACACTCAGAGGAAGTCCACCTGCTGTCTCCCTCTGAGGCTGTGCTCATTGAAAGGCTTTTCTGCTCCTCACACCACATCTGTCACTGAAATGATTGCAGATCTCTGCTTCTTCAGGGCTCTCGTGAAGAGCTTCACTTGCTGCTTGTAGCGCTAGAACATCATTTCTGAGCTTATTGATATCATCAAGTTTGGAGAAAGTAGAGATATTGGTAACATGTCATGTTGGTGGAATGAAGCTGCATGTTTACATCTGCATGGATGCAGGTGATCCAGCAGGAGCAGGGGCGTTCAGGCGTCCAGAAAGCAGCAGTTCTCAGTGGGGATCAGTTTGATGAAGCACCGCTGCAGCTGCTCTGCTGCTCCCGTGTGGGAACCAACATGGCGTCCGTCTGTCAGCGCCGAGGCCGTTTCTGTCCTGACATGTGGGAACAAACCACACGAGCTGCGTCTTTTGTTCGCGCTGCATGTCAGACATTTCTGCAGATAAACACACTGATTTCACAACTGTGTGACATAAGCGCTCGTTGTTGTCATGGTAATTGGCTCAGGCTGTACTGAAGATCTTTTGCTGATCTGGAATCAGTCTGGATGTTAGTGAAAACCAGCAGCATTCTTAGCAGCGTTTCTGGGTTCAGTTTTTCCAACTGAGCACAGCTGCAGTTCCTAAACATGGGCTAAGGTTTTTGTCCTCCTGAGGGGTTACAGGCGTCTCCCGCCGCTGTGTGATTCTGATGACCCCGCTCATCTTCTGCTTCTCTTGTCCACAGGTGCAATTTCAGAAGGTCCAGCAGCTTCGGTTGTCTCAGTCCCGGGCACCATACTATGGGGGCTCCCTTCCCAATGTCAACCAGATTGGTAACACCAGCAGTGAGTTTCAGGTAGGAGCTCTGCAGCCGCTTCAGGTGTCCTGCTGGTTCTGCTCCCAGCTTTCACAAACAACCTCTTGTTCACAATCTCGGCTTCTGGATCTTCATGGGATCTTAGAGCAGAGGATCAGGTTCATCACGCCTACCTCTGTCCCTGTGGGTTCATACGGGCTCCCTGCCGGCGTAAACTTGTACGGGACAGGCAAGCAGGGCGCGCGAGGTTTTCAGATCCCTCTGTGAACCCGCAGAGAGGACATGTTCACATACTTGTTTTCTGCAGGCGTGCTGCAGGCGACAGGTCACAGACTGAACACTTATACAGCACATAAGGGTGAAAGTGGGCGAGATTCAGGCGTGTCAGACTAGTCTTTCATTTTCTCAACCCCCCACACAATCCGATCTCAAGGATCTTCTTAGATCTGGTCTCGTGATACTTGCGTGCAGCTTGACAGAAAAAGAAATTAGACAATCGGAGTGTAGTTTGTTTAGACATCCTACAGGCGTCCTACGACACCACGAGTGTGCGGTCGGTGTGTCAAACTCACTGATGTGGGTCTATGGCGCCGTCTGACAGCATCACCTGTACGGCAAGTAGAGCTGCCACTAACGATTGTTTCATTAGTCGACTAATCGGGTCATAAGCAAGCTGGAGGTAAAGCACACATCTTAAACCATCATGAGCTTTAAACTTACTAAAAATGAAGACAATTATTATGATAGTTTATTAAACTTTTAATGATAATGCAGCATCTGTCCTTCATTGGTTTCTGGGATTAAAACAAGATTAAATCAAATGAGAGAGATAAGGAATATACTTTCCACCAAACTTGTTTTGACAGGTGCCCCGCCCCTCAAGATGGCATGACAATTTATTATTAACTTTATATTTAAAAGGTATATAGGGTCAAAGGTCAGCTGTCAAAATGAGTTTGATGTTTCAAAAGTATATTCCTGAACTCTCTAATGAGGTCGGCATCTGAAATAAGGAACTATTTTTCTCAAAAGATAAAGTTTGGGTCTCACTGAGTCAAATAATGAAAAAAGTGCATTTTTTGATGCACAACAACAGTACATTCTTTTCTTCCTAAGTTCCTTAAGGTGGTTGTATGAGCCACAATGGAAGACACACCTGGTGTCCCTTTGACATGCCGCCCCTCTCCTCTGAGACCCTCCACGGGTCCAGACGACCCAAAACTCTGCAGTCCCGGTTTGGGTGCATCATGTGACTAAGGCCTAACATGAAACCATTAGTTTTCTCCCTCATGTGTTTTTGAACAAAATCCCAAATCTGATGTTCCTGCGACACCTCCGTGTTGTAGTGATGTTGGGCTTTGATCTGAGCTCCCAGCAGTGGTCTCTGTGACCTGCGGGATGCTGAAACGGTCCAAACATTGGTCTGCAGGTGCAGCTGGACGGCTGACAGGAAGCTCATCCCTCAGGCCTGATGTTCTCAGGCGTGTTCTCAAACATGCACCGTTGGTGTTTCCTCAAACATGTAGCGATTCTGAGCTGTTAGCATGTTGAATTATCCTCTGAGATCTGCAGACTGCGACATCTGAACACATTTGACTGAAGTCTGTCTCTTTATTTGGCCATTTACACAATTGTTATTCAGCTGATTTGTAGACTTTAAAATGTTAAATGCTTATAGAATGAAGCTCACCAGGTAATCTGATCATCATTTCATTCTGCCAACGCAGTTTTCTGATATTTCTAGCTTGAAAAAAAAAACAAAACTCCAGGATGGCAAGATTCTGGTTCTGATATGAAGGGACTTTTATGATTAATAGAAACTTCCGGCAGATGTTTTACAGAAAACATGTACTGCAAGAAAGTTAGAACTGGAGCCCTGGGTTACAGTGAAAGACATGATCCATTTGATTTATTTAATGAAGTGTAGCATGTTAACCACAAATGCCAACATGTGTGCAGGAGTTAGCACAGGAATATAGGCAAACAGTCAGACATTTAATGAAGGTTGATGCTCTTTCACTGTTTGTCCTGGAGAGGTTGTGAGCTGGACACGCCCCCACTGCAGGCATGCAAATCACTGCATGCAGGAGCTGACATTTGTTATGCAAAAGCAGAACACTGCACCGGACTGCTTCATGTTGCTAAGTTACCCAGTGTGTTGCATTCACGTGGAGGACATTCTGTGCAGATGTTTGCAAAACATTAGATATTATTTTAGCATGGCCTTCACAGCCTTCATCACTTGCAGCAGATGGTGTGATGAAGATGGTAATTCATCAATGGAAAAAAGATTCTATAGAACCCCCACAACTACTAACACCTGACAGGCTCTTAAGAAATGCCGAAAGGGAAATTCACAAACACATTCAGAGTTTGATCTTTTTTCTGATGCAGCAGACCTGCATGAAACATTCGGACTAAAATAAATAGAAACCGTTTGGATTCATTCATTCTGAGTCTCATCATTGTGGGATAAGTGAAAGTGGAAATGATCTGGACACTCAGAACATCCAGAAGTGGAGATTGTTGACGTGAGCTTGTTCTTGAACAGTTTGGGTGGATTCAGTCGTCGTGGCAACACAACACGGGGCAGATCATGCACTCCTGCTGTCTCTGTCACAGGGCGGATTCTCCGCAGGGCTGGACTCCATCAGAGGGACACGCCACCACGGTCTGGTTGAGAGGGTCCACAGAGACCGCACCCGCATCACCTCCCCCCACCGCCGACCCATCGACAAGCACGGCCGGCAGATATCCTTCTGAGATTTTTATTGAGTTTTAACTTATCAAATAATATCTGCACAAGTCACATAAACACCATTTTACAGGTCAGGTTCCTGAAACAAAAAGAGCTAAACAAGACAAGGTACTATTGTAAATGGATTATTATATAAAAGCAAAAACAAGTAAAGTAATAGTTCATTTCATATACATGACGAGTTAGATCTGAATAGCAAATGTTATGTTTGAATCATTCATCTTGTTGGTCATGTAGATATGGGACCAGAAAGTGTCCCAAATGAACACTCTGCTGGGTCTCCATTTTTTGATTTAACATCCGTTCATACAATGCCGTTTTTGTGGTCATATTGATCCTCACTTTGATCTGTGGATTTTGTGGGGTTTTCCAGTGTCTGAGGGTAACTCTGGCTGCCACTGAGACCCCGACCATTAGAACTGAAAACTTCCCATCTGGTATACCCGTCACCTCGTCTCTATCACGCAGTAAACATAAACTTGGACAGCGTGGTACAATCACTGAGAATGTCTAATAACCAAAAACTCAACAAATAAAGATGAAGGTATCCGCATCTTTTTGACATTTCCAACACGGCCAGTTATTCATAAGACCCATTCTATGTAATTTTACTAATACCTCTGTAATGTTTTATGTAGCGTAAGATGACCTTTACATTCTCTTACTAATTTTCCATTTTGAGATATTATTCCTAACCATTCTTCATCTTTTATCCCAACACCTGCATGTGGGTTTTTGAAACAGATGTTTGCGTTCAAGCGTCACTCAGGTGTTCTTGTTCTGGAGGTCAGAGTGTGATGGTTGGTTCTGTGACTGCTGCAGAGAGCTCCAGATTTATTCTGCCGTTGGTTGAACTTTTCTCAGATTCTTGCAAAAGTGAAGTGTTGCTGCCTGTTAGGGCTGATGGATTTATGCCTGGTTCACACTGGACGCAGGAGCGCTGCGGAGCGGAGGAGAGAGAGTGGATGCAGCGCACTCTCCGGTGCAGATCCAGGGTATTTTTATGTCCGGATCCTTCTGGACAGATACAGAACTGCACCCATTCAGTCTGATCATTGTTTTCACTTCGACCTTCAGGGTCACCTGTTATATTTGTTAAAGGTTGAAATCGTTTATCAAACAGAGCATTTAGGATCTCCCGCACTCATTTTTTCTACTGATCCTGAGTTGGATCCCTCCCTAACCCCCCACCACTAATAAAACTAAATAGTGTAGAACTATATAAGCCCTGGATTTTAAAGCTAATTTTGACACGATGCTCACTACTTCTCGTTTGTTTTTCCAAACGCCGGATATGACGTCACCGATTTCACAAAGTCAAAATCAAATCAATACAAACATTTCATGACGTTTATTCATAACTCCACTGTGTTCTGATGGTGAAAATGTGGATGGTTTATTAAAAAAAAACACTTTTTTTGGTTCTAAATGGTTTGACCACAATGCATTGTGTCATGTAGTGAGCATTGATGCACGCTAGTGCATGGCGCTGTACTTCTATTTGGAACTTTGTCAACATTCACTTTGCCATAGCACCAAGACCATTTTCCCACATGGGGGAAACTGCTTTTTATCTTCTTTCAGCTCAGTGTGTTGGAACATTTAGTCTCTGTTCACTTTTGCTGCAGCTCTGAGCTGATCCAGGTGCTCGTACAGGTAACTCAGTTAGGTTTTTTTCAGCTTCTGCTCGGGGTCATGAGCGCGTCCTCTGCAACTGTGTTGTTGTGCATGGACCTGAAGAGCAGTCTTTGTGTGATTGTTTTTACAACAGTGGATTCAAATGAAATGGATCAGCACATGTTGGACTGGAGGCTCCCATGGAGGGCATGAGGCCCTGATCCTCGCCGATTTGAAACAGTAACGCCAATTTCTTGTTAAAAGGCCACAGAAATGTTCTTGTGTTTGAAGGCAGATGCAGATTGGAGAGACGCTTTGACCACTGATGATGCAGAAAAAAGCCGCAGACATGTGAAGAGTAGTGTCATCAGCATATAGAGGAACGTGGGGGAGCCCTGCAGTGTGGAATGGACTCTTGAAGATCCATAATTTAGCTTGAGGAACTCTCCTGAACGGGGTAATTGATGGGAAAGGAGAAACAATTCATTTTTCTAATGTTTCTGTCTGTTCAAATAACCTTTGGTGTGGAGCAGTGCCTCGATGCACAGCAGGAGTCCTAAAACGCTGCTGAACTGAAGAAGCAGTTGGGAAAACCTCTAACGCACATGAACCGTGTCCTTCCAGTTCCAGCGAGCGTCTTCAGCCCCCACGCTCTTCCTCAGCCCCCACGCTCTTCCTCAGCTCTGTGCAAGGACAGCAGCTGCTCCTCTGCGCTTCTGCTTCCTGCAACATAATCACAACCAAGACTCTCCAGAGCAGAGAAACACACCAGCTCCACAAGACAAAACACCCCCACCCCACATGTGCTGTTTGTTAGTCACTCTGGTGAAGATTGGATTGGAAGATGCTCTTAACTATCCGGTTATGGTTGCATGCCAGTGTTGGTCACTCTTGTCATCTCTGCTGTTATTCTGCTGCTGTCAAGATCATTTTTTCTTAAAGAAATTTGATGCATTTGTAGAGAGCAACCCATTAATTTAACTCCAAGCCTGATCTTCTAATCTGGTTAAAAAACCCAGGTTTCCCTAAACCTTTCATTTCTTCACACAACTCAACCAGATGGATCTGCAGAAACTGTTAGATTTAGGTAAAGTCTAGTCATATTAATCATTTACTTTTATAGAAAGATAACAGTAGTTCCAATAATCCCTGGTTACAACCGAGGTCTGCAGAAGAACATGTCTGAACAAACAACACGTTTAACCTTGATGCAGATGGACTCCAGCAGCAGAAGAACACACCAGTATCACTGCTGTCAGATCAGAACAGGAAACTGAGGATACAATTCACACAGAATCACCAAAACTGGACAATAGAAGATGGAGAACCTTGTTGGTCTGATGAGTCTCTGTTTCTGCTGCTTCATTCAGATGGTCAGAATCTGACATCTACATGAAATCATGGATCCATCCTGACTTGTATCAACGGCTCAGGCTGCTGGTGGTAGTGTCATGATGTGGGGAGATTTTCTTGGCTCATTCTGGGCCCTTTAGTACCAACTGATCATGTTTCCATCACCACAGTATTATTACTGACCATGCTGATAGATGGAAACGCTGAAGCTGATAGCCAGCTAAAATATTAGCTAAATGCCAAATTAGCCTAAAAAAATAAAAAAAAGAACCTAGGTTAGCCAAAACAGCTAGCATGTAAATATTAGCCTTACTCCAAAGCAGCCTAAAAAACTTTCAAAAGAAAAGCCAAATTAGCCAAAACAGCTAGCATGTAGCTGAAATAAAAATAGCCTAAAAAATCTTAGTAAATGGCAAAATAGTCCAAAAAGTTAACAGAATGACAATTTTTACAACTTTAAAAATGTTTAAATAATTATGAAAAATTAAATTGCAGGAATATTATTCCAGAATAAATCAACGTAAACCTTAAATAACTTTCAATATTTTACCCTCCATAAAATATATTTGGTCAATAATATACAAGTTAGAAATAAGTTCAAAATAACGTCGAGCTTTTAACAACAATAAAATAAAAGGATCTGGAGGGCCGGTTCCGGCCCCTGGGCCTTGACTTTGACACGTGATCTAAACTAAAACGATTTGAAAGATTTAAAAATGACTCGCTCCAAATAAATAACATCGACTATTCCTTACCTGTCAGTTATTTTTTGTGTGCCTTTAGATTAAAAAAACAAAAAAACAAACAAACAAACAAACAAGCTTGTCAATGTTGTCTGCAGCGAGACGAGAGCAGTTTGCATCAACAACGTCCCCAGCTGTTGAAAACAGCAACTGAGGACATGGAGGTGGGGCTGTGCACGTTTAGAAACATGCCTTCCACCGCATGAGAGGATCAGCATCAACATGAATACAAGGCTCAGACATGTATGCGCTGACCTTCTCCTCAACAATCACAGAAAGAGATCTGACCTGTTTATCTGTCTTCTTTCCAGGAGAAGCAGCTGCATGTTACCCTTCTTCTGCTGA
This sequence comes from Oryzias javanicus, assembly GCA_003999625.1. Taxonomy (NCBI): domain Eukaryota; kingdom Metazoa; phylum Chordata; class Actinopteri; order Beloniformes; family Adrianichthyidae; genus Oryzias; species Oryzias javanicus. The sequence continues at coordinate 4,722,494 of CM012439.1, forward strand.
TGAGTCTGTCTCTGCAAATTGGGATCCAGGGCTGTAGCTTCCAAGATCTGGGGCTGCATGTCTGTTTTCCAGGTCCCTTGACTTTTTATTGTTGCACTTTCATTTCCTGGGGCCATGGATTTGAGAATCCTTTCCTCCAGAGGGAGGATTAGTGATGCTGTGGGGGTTGTTTCTCTGCTCATCAGAGTGGTCACTGTTTTCACTGGTTTGAGTAGAATAACGGGTTCATCTGCCAGTTTCTGTTCATCAATAGTCAATATTGAGATATTCTTGTTGGATTTTGGCAAAAAAAGAGAGAAGAAACGTGAAAAAAGGTGGTAAGCTTAAAACTGGGGGTCCCAAGCGAGGAACACCCGGCCAAGGATTTCAGGTGAAAATGTTTTTGGGGTTTTTTGCGGCCAGCCTGCAGCGGGGGGGGGACTGCGGCCTATTAATTTTTGACATTTCTTGCTTCAAGGTTAGTGTATGATGGGCTTTTTAGCTTTTGTGAAAAAAGTGAGGATTATTTAAATCCTTTCTAACCTTCCCCAGGAGGCGGGAAACTGTCTTGACTGACTGCCTTCCCAGTCCAGCTGTCTACTGTACTGCATTCACCATATTTGGAGCGTTGTCGGTGGAAACTGGAATGGTGATATTTGGTCCCAAGTTCCTCTCAGTCCCAGCTTCCGTCAGTTCCTCTGACTGTATGACTTTGTTTCCCGGGAGGTCCAGCTGTCCGTGGTCAGTGCAAAGTCGTCCTCAATCTCTTTGCAGGCTTGTTCATCGAGTGCAGGGTTCATTTTTTTGTTTTTTTAAATATGGACAGGATGGGACGGCAAATGGTGTCTAACTGTTTTTATTAAATGGCTAAAGCCCTCATTGTCAACCACTGAAAAGAGGCTGTAGAGCTTTAGCAATAAACACTCTGATGGCATCAAGTATTAGCTGTATGGTACGTTTACCATTTACTAATGCTGCCCGAGTCAATTCCAAAATCCAGTGCACTAGAAATTTCCCAGAAGTCTTTGTCAAAAACTAGCATGCATCGGTGCTCATTGGATTAGCGAATATAAACCACAATGCATTGTGGTTGAAAGATTTTGAACAAAAAAGCATGTTTAAATATATTTTTTTACTAAACCATCCACATTTTCACCTTCAGAACATCATAAAGAAACATCTTGAGATGTTTGTATTGTTTTGGTTTGGCATTTAGAAAAACGAAAGGAAAGTAGTGGCCTTAAAATCCAGGGCACTATACAGTCCTGCACTATTTAGTTTTTTAGTAGTTAGGGAGAGAATTTGGACACAACCATTGTCTTGTTTATCCATGATAACACTAAGACTTTTGAAATGCATCTAGGATAGACTGGCGTTTTGATCGTGTTAACCTTCAGACAGTGACACTGGAGACGGACAGCCATGTTCGATGTTTCCTGCATGGAGATGAGGCAAATCTGGCAGACGATGTACTTCTTGTTAACACATTTTGCTCTCTGTTCATCATATTCACGAGGACCTAAAAGCTGTCACATTTAGCTTAAAAATACAAAATCTTCTTCTCTTTGACTCCGAGGGGAAAAGTAATTTCTGACAGGGAGTTGGAGAGCTGCCGGGGAGGTCACGAAGACATGAAAACACAGAATCACGATAAAGGTAGTTTACAGTGTACTACATGAATAAAATGCATATTGAGGAAAACTGATGTATCGAAGCGTCAGACGTGTCCAACGTTTCCGTTTTATATAGAATATTTTTTCATATAAATAAATGAAATATTTAGCGTCCTCTATACACATGTATTTGTTCTTTTTTAACATCCTGTGTCTCCCAGTAGAAGTGTTTCTATGAAGAACATTCCAAACCGAACTCGACTTTTTCAGTGGGACAACCTGCAGAATCAAAGACTGACCAGTACTGTGCTTCCTGATCTGGTTCTAAAAATCTCATTCATGTCCATTTGATAAAAAAAAACAAGTTTTAGCTTACATAGTTTCTGAAAACAGGTGTATCTTATGTATTTACAGAAGCCAGGTTAATTTTTTTTTTTAAACTAAAGATAGGTTCATCAAATTCTCTTTCATAGTAAAAAGTGATTCGTATTTGATTAGAGAAACCTGGTTTATCTAGTTCTTTTACAGAAAATAAGTTTGCCTGATTCCTAAATTTCACTCAAGAAACCAGATTGATTGAACGTGATCACACTGTGGTCAGATTGATTGGATCTGGCTACAGATACCAGGTTTCTCTAATCTTGTAATCTAAGACATTTTGTGAAATTCACCAACATGGTTATGAAACCCCAAATATTCTTCAGAGATTAGGAATTAACAGACCATAAACGTGTTAGATCCCAGGTCCTGGTCTGTATGTCTGCTGTCCCTTTGCATTGTGGGTTTGGAGTCCTTCAACCTGAAGTGGTGCTGGTGTTTTGGCTGCAGATGCTAGTTTATGTTTCACAGTGGATGTTTTGCAGAAATGTGTGGATCAGAGATTTGTAGCCAAAGCAGACTCACATTGCTGTTTTATCTTCAGAACAGATGTTTTCCTGCATGGCCTCTACCAGCGTCAGGTGCTTTTTGTTACCTGTATTGTTCTGTGGTTGGTGAATCTTATAAAAATACTGTTATTGTTTGTAGGCTGACAGTGAACAGTTGCAGCAGAACACCACAGTGGCTTAAATGTTCCAGTTCTCTTATGCAGTCAATTAGAGCAACAAAGCTAAAGAGCACATTAGTAAACCCATACTGACTGATCAGAGACATGCAGGACAATGAAAAAGAGGGGGTGGAGCCATGTGATACAGGGAGGAGCCAGACAAGAGGGGGAGGATCCAGGCTGGTATTTGTCTATATGCACGTCTTTGTTACCTGAAAAAAAGGCTTTGCAATCAGGCAGAAGCAGCAGTTCAGACCTCCAATGACCATGGTCTGGATCACGTGTCAAAGTCGAGGCCCGGGGGCCGGACCCGGCCCCCCTGGTAATTCTATCCGGCCTTCCAGATCATTTTATTGTTATTAATGAGCCGATGTTTTCTTGCGCTCATAAAATATATTTTTGTAGGGCGTAAAATGATTTTTTTTTATTTTTCATAATTATGTTAAGAAGTTACAGTTTTAAAGTTTTAAAATTGACATCCCGTTTGGACTATTTCGGCACTTACTAAGATGTTTTAGGCTATTTTGTAGTTTAGCTAATACTTTAGCTACATGCTAGTTGTTTCGTCTCATTTAGGCTTTTTTTTCAACTTTTTATTCTATTTTGAAGTTTAGATATTTTTTAAGCTAACCTTTAATTTTCTTTTTTGTTTATCTTTTTTTTTTTTGGCTAATTTGGCATTTAAAGTTTTCTTTAGCTTCAGTGTTATCACCTTCAGTGTTTTTTAATCAATTTCAGCATCTTCATCTTACAGCATTATCACTAGCATTATTGTAGGTGATGCTATATATCAACTCATATGTATGTTATAAAGTTACAGTTTTAAAGATTTAAAAATGTAGTGTTGAATAAATGTTTCTCCTGTTCGGGCCGTGACCTAAGGTGTGTTTTGGATTTTGGTCTCTTGTGTGATTGAGCTTGACACCCCTGTTCCAGATGCTTTGAGCATCAAAGCCCCCCCCCCAGGAATCATGCATGATTGGGTTGCAGGTGTTGTTTGTGTGTCCATGTTTTCCTTGACTCCTGTTCTACATGGAGAACTCCCCGTACGGAGCGGCGTACCTCTCCCCCCCTCCGGACAACAATTGGAGACGGTGAGTACCTCTACTCCTCTTCACTCTTCATCATTTCTCCTCTCTTGAACTTCTGTTGGGTTTTAGCCTTGATGGAGGCGGAGCCACAGGACAGGAAGCGTGTGGGTGGAGTCAGTGTAACATTGAAAGTGTTTGACAGATAGGCTTTTGTTTTAAAGGTCAGCCTCTGTATGGGGCTTTGTGCTTCTATTAGTGCAGAATTTGACTGTAAAGCCCCCTCCCTTTTTTTTTTTTTTTTTCGTGGGGTGGGATGGGGAAGGAGCAAAGAAGCTGACAGCTTTCTGGGTGCTGAAGCAGCAGGACATGTCTGATGACGGCTGCCTCAGAAAAGATCATGCTGGACTGTGTCCTGCTGGGAGTCCAGTCCGGGTGGGGTCTAGTGCTGTGAGTCATGGAGTCCGGGGGGAGGGGGTCAGTGGTCCTGATGTCTCTGTGACCTGAGGTCATACCGGTGGTCAGGTGAGCTGGTTATCCCCCACCTCAGCCAACATCAATTACATAACACACACACACAGCCCCCCGTCTTAAAAATAGGGCTGTCACTAATCGACCATTAAAATAGTGACTAATTTTATAAAAGTCGACTAATTTAACAGTTGATTAGTTGTCATTTTGTATTATGTGGAGTATGTAGTAAAGTTGAAAGTTATGACTGCATTCTGTTAGCTGTTTGGACTATTTTATCATTTATTAAGGTTTTTTAAGTCTGTTTTGGAGTTTAGCTAATATTTCTGCTGCATTCTTGCTGTTTTTGCTCCTAATTGACAGATGGTAAACCAATGAGAAGAGGGGATACCGCCCCCTATTGTATGGGGGATAACATTGGTTATAAGACCCAGCAGCAGATTTAGGAAATGAGAAACCTTCTTCTGCTCTTTCTTTCACTGAATAAAATCCTTTTGGAAGCAGATTTCTTTGGTGTTCAGCCTGAACTTGAACGCACGTGTCTTGTTCTTCATCACTCTTTAAAAGACTCTGTGGAGCAGCCTACTCTCCGTCATGCACTTTAGCCGAGGTTGGAGCTGTCTTTTTGTGTCTTTAAAAAGCTCCACAGGACGTCCTGCAGGTTTTCAAAAGCACACAGGTGAGTTGTTTGAGTGCGGGACTCTGAGGTTAAGCAGGTTACTGAAGCTGCTAGCTTGGGGGTTTGCATGTGCAGCTTCCTGTAGATTAGGATGGTGTTTCTGCATTTATGTTTCAAGAGGTTGAGAGGAACATTTCTCTGAGCTTACTGCTTTTTTAACGGACTCTTGTCCAAAAATGTGAAACAGGACCCCAGAACAGCTCTGTGTCCTTCAGGGGTCAGAGCGGGACTCCAGTCCCACGCCCCCCAGCTCCTCCTGGGATGAAGCTCAGGCTAGCTCCCTGGAGAGTCTGCTTTTCCAGGCTCTCCTGTTTGGGAAGTTTTTCTTCTGGGTGGGTTTTTTTTTCTTTAAAATGTGCTTGAGACGACACGAATTCAGGCTGCAGAGTGGAAGCAGAGCGCACATCAAACATCAGACACCAGTCATCTGAATACACGTCTGATCAGAATAAGAATGTGTCATGTCTAAACATCAACATTCAAAATACTCTGACTCATTCAGATCATAATTTCCTTTCAATGGAGATTGGTGGGAAATCCGATCAGGATGCATGTGAAACAGGGGGGTCAAACTCGATCACACAGGGGGAAAAAATCCAAAACACACCTCAGGTCGCGGCCTGAGCAGGAGAGACATTTATTGAACACTCTAAAACTACATTTGTGTTTGACACATCCAGTAAACAATCCATTCTGATCGTGTCATTACTGCGCTGGATTTCACGTCATGCACGGAGCGTGTGACGCTCCAGAGGAGACTTCGGAGCGTGAACGGGACTGATCGGCTGCAGCCGGACTCAACTTTATGAAGCTCTGTTACTGTGTGAACTTCCCTCGGACGGATCTTTAGTTCATCCAAGGCTGAATGTCTGAACTCTAACCATTCCTCTGGGTCTGTGTGGCCAAGAATCAGAAAATGATGAGCAAACTTAAATATATTATTAATAAGAATGATAGCAGGCTCAGAAGAGCATCTCGCCCAAAGCTGCAGCTTTGTTTGTTGACAAAGACATTTCTTATGGCCATTTCCGATATCTACAACACTTCTGTGCATGTCAGATGATTTATTTGTCGTATGTAAATGTTTGTTACAATCAGATAAAGTTTTTCATGTCCATGTGCACAGTTCTCTTCTCCGATCTTTGATCTGATCAAGGACAGTCTCCGAGATGGTTTGCTCCTTTGTCCAACAGCCTTCATCCTTGTGTTTTGTTTCTGCACTCTGCCTCTTATTGTTTTACCTTGTTCCGCACCATCTGACCTGGACGGGGGCGTGTTAAATAAAGGATGTGTTTATGCTCACGGGACTGTAAATGCCCCGTTTTCCAGACCTGCCGACACCTGTGAGGTTTGGTTGTGCCTGTACTGACAGGCTTCCAGCTCTCTAGTCCCAAAGCCTTGAATGGAGATGCAGCCCGCCCAGTCTCTGAAATGAGAGTAGAGATGTGGCTGATTCAGCAGGACAGACCATCTCCTGGAGAAGGTTACGTCAAGAGAGCGTCTGAAGAAGAATGCAGTGCGTCACTATCAGCCTGTTGGAGACGAGACTTGTTGGTTGGGAGTGCCTCATCCACCCAGCGTTTCTTAACTTGCGTCACCTTTCTAAAAATAGGTGCATACAGTTGACTGTTGAAGGTTACCTGGCCCTCCAGTGTGACCATCCTGAAGGGCTTTCCCATTCAGCTGCTCTGACGTAGTTTTGGTGAGGAAGGATTTCATTTCTCTGTGTGACTTTTTGGTTTTCTTTTGTCTCTGATATCTGCAGAAGTGCAGGTTAAACTTGTTTTTACTGCTCCTCACGTGGTAGAGCAGTTTTTAACCACATCAGATGAAAAAGTAGATAGCACGTTTTAGAAAAACATGAACATGGAAACAACAAAAGAACCACACGGAGGTGCAGAGCAGCATGGAAGTTCTAAATTCACTCAAAGCCCTTCACATCAAGAAAACTCATCTGAGGACAGCAGAGAGTCCAACATAAAGAGTTCCCATGTAATCACTGAGAGGGATTCTGTCCCTACAACCAAAACATCTTTGCATCTAGAGTGGAACCTGCAACCGCTGCCAGTCAAAGAGCCATTTGGGCCTGTTTGGTACTGATCAAAACCTGACAGGTTTCCCTTTCAGGGAAATTTGATACTACTCTGCATCATTACATTGTCGTTTTTCATAAAATATATGAATTATATTTATTTTTGGGTGGAAATAAATAAATATTAAGATAAACTGAGATTTTCTCAAAGGGTTTTTTTGTTTTTAACAGAAGCTGATATGACTTTCTTTCAAAATAAAAGACTTCCTGTCCCAAACAGGAACATTCAAGTGAAACAAATTCAAATTCAACTTTATTTATATAGCACTTCTCCTACTTCCAAGCATCACTAAGTGCTTTCCACAGTAACATAAATAACAGTAAGACAAGTAAGACAAAACAAAGTAAAGATACATTAAAACACATAAAAAATCCAGCAATATCCCGCAAGTACAAAAAATGTATATATACATGTATACATAAAATCAAAATAAAAACATGTGGGCATGTAAAAACTAAGTAAAAGCTATACTAAAAAGATGAGTTTTAAGCTTTTTCTTAAAAACCTCCACAGTGAACGAAGCCCTCACATCCTCAGGCAGGCTGGTCCCAAAAGTTTTAGTTCTAACTTTTGGGACCACCAGCAGACCTGCACCTGAGGACCTGAGGGTTCTGGGAGGGTCATAAACTAAAAGCAAATGTATTCCTAAACAACACAAGACAAAAATGACATTTTCTCTTGTTATACTTTAGGTTTACTTTGGTAAACCATCATCCTTTTTCCTACTTACTACTGCTGTTAACTGGAGCATAAACACCAGACATGATTGGTTAATGATCTTGTAGAAAAAGTACATATATATTTTAGCCACTCCCCTCTGAATAGCTACTAACCATTGTTATGCAGCATGAGATACTCCAACACACACGTCAAAGTCGAGGCCCGGGGACCGGATCCCGCCCTCAGGGTAATTATTCCCGCCCCTCCAGATCATTTTATTTTATTGTTATTAATGACCTGATGTTTTCTTACACTTATTTCTTATTGCGTAATTTTGACAAAATATATTTATATGGAGAGTAAAATATTGAAAGTTATTTAAGGTTTAAATTGATTTATTCTGGAATAATATTCCTGCTTTTTTATTATTCATTATGATGTTAAAAAGTTAAAGTTTTAAAATTTGGCATCCTGCTAGCTTTTTGGACTATTTTGGCATTTTCTAAGATTTTTTGGGGCTATTTTGGAGTTTAGCTAAAATTTCAGCTATATGCTAGCTGTTTTGGCTAACCTTTTTTTTTTTTTTTTGTGTTTTTTTTTTAGTTTCTCAGTTTAATTTAGTGTTTTCTTAAACTTCAGCGTTCTCATTTATCAGCTTCAGTGTTTCTATTGATCAATTTCAGCATCTGGAGCAGTCAAATTCAGCTTACAGCATTCACACTAGCCTTATTGCAGGCTTCATATCTAATTCATAGTAATGTTCAAAAGTAATAATTTTAAAGTTTTCGTTTGTTCAATAAATGTTTATCCTGTTGGGCCCTCGACGTACGGTGTGCTTTGGACTTGTGCCCCCTGTGCGATTGAATCTGATACCCCTGGTCTAAGGTTGTAAAGTAAACTCAGCAGTCAGAAAAAAAACCTGACTTTTTCCAAAAGTTTTGCCTCATATTTGTAATCTGAGTATTCTGGAGGAAGTGCAGAGCAAAGAAGGGCTAATGATGTCAGCAGGGACATCAAAACCATTACAGTTTATATTCTAGGTTCACCTCAGCCTCAAACCTAACTAAAATAAATTAAATAAATGCTAAGTTAGCAAGCATAACTTTTAAAAATTACTTTATTACTTCATTTGTCTTTAGCCAGAGATCCACTGTGGAGCCGCATGTGGATCCAGAGCCTCAGGTTGCAGACCTCTGATCTAGAGCTTTTCTTCTAATGTTCCATTTAGAATGTTTTCTTCTCTTTTGTTGCTTTTGCTTGTTTAGTTAAAGAACCACACTAAAAACCCCTTCATGTATTCTCTTATTTAAATGGTCTGTTATTTTACACTGAGGATGATCTGGCTTGATTTTGACTACTACAGTCTGCAACGTTTTTCACAAAAGAGCCATTTGGTCCAGTTTTTCACTGACCAAAGCCAAGCCTGAGCAGCAGAGTTCCACGTTCTGTCTAGAAAAAAAACATTTTATGTTTTTGAAGCCTTTAACCAGAATCATAGAACATCTAGCTCGTAACCCTTCCGCTCTCCTTAGCTTGTTTACATTAAAAGTGGGGTCATCTGGACACCACAGGACAGTGCGTTGAACTTTTTTTTTTCACTGATTTCGGAGTTTCACTAATGTCCATGGCAGACATAAAATCCTGTCCCCCTTCGTCCACATTTGTCATGGAAGAAATCGCATAACAATATGTGGTTGGAGTCATCTGGACCCCAAGGAGAGCGGAAGGGTTAAATACACTACTCAAAAGATTAAAGGGAACACAACAAAAACACATCCTACCATGACAGAGGTGGACAGGATTTTAAGTTGCCACGGACACCAGTGAAGATAAAAAAATCCTTGGAACAAAAAGTTCATCGCGCTGTCTGGTGGGGTCCAGATGACCCCGCTTTAATGTAAACTTGCCCAGGATAGCACAAGGGTTAATTAGCTCTGATTTACATCTGTTGGTTATATTTATGAATTTGTGGCTGAAATGCACCACAAACAGTAAAATAAACATTTATTTATTTATTTTAATCATTGATGACTTTACTCTTCCTACACCGTTTGCTGCATTGTCATGATACTGTGGTGTAGGATGTCTTTTATTTTGAAAGGAAGTCATGAAACAACTATTTAAGTGACACCTGTACACATTAACACACAACTGTGTACACTAACACTCACACACAGACCAAATCTTTCTGGACGTCCAGAGAGTGAAGAGGCGCTGCCTGCTCTCTCCGTGATTGTTAACCGGATCGTGCTGGGGCGCTGTGGGGAGCGAGTTGCTCTATTAAACTAAAAAAGAAAAATTGTGATGATTGTTTTAAAAATGTGCCTTTAGACTTTTTATTTTTCATAGTAATTATTGGGAAAAATATGTTGAAGAAAGTGGAAAAATGTCAGATTATGAACGATGTCTTAAGAAAAGTGATGACCCAACATTCTAGCAGCATTTAAACACATCGTCCACACACAGACATCACAACCCCTGGTGCAAGTGTACCTGTGATCTGTGCTTGAGTGCAGTTTTGTGTTTGTGCATCAGGCCATTGGTTGTGTAATTATTACAGATTTATATGTGTAGGAGACGTTTTGAATTTGTAGTTTGAAGCTGCTGTAATTTTAAGATGTGTGTGAGCGTCAATTGTGTTTTGTATTTGTACATTTTTGATATTTGAGTGTACTTGTGAATACACAAACCTAAACAAACAACATGCACACACACATCTTCACACACCAACACACTTGTACACTTTAGGGCTGCCACGATTAGTCGACTAATCGACTATTAAAATAGTCTATGAATAATTTAATAGTCGATTAGTCGTTTTTATATTATATGGAGTGAGAGTGTAGTTAAGTTGAGTTAATTTGAGTCAGTGAGAACAAAACTTTATCTTTACTGAAAAATAGTTCCTTGTTTCAAATCAAACTTTATTTGCAAAGCACCTTTCCAAAAAAAATCAATTCCACTCAAGGTGCTTAAATAAAGCATAATTAAGTTTTAAAAACAAAGAAAAAGAGAGTTTTCAAGGAACACCCCCACCCCCTCCACACACACACAAACACTGTTCAAGATATTACCGCACCAAGGTTTGGTAAAAAAAAAGATAAAAATAATAATAAATAGATAAATAAAATAAAATAAATCCTAAAAAGAATGAAAGAAAGTAGAAATCTGGCTTGTACTGGAGTGAGGAAACAATACTTTATTTTAGGGACCGCTCCACACAAGTGACCCCCCAATCAAATTCACAGAGTTTGCTACTACAGGACCCCCCAGATCCAAGTAAATAGCCAGACCAGGGAGATCCCACTGTAGCGACCCCGTTTGTTGAGAAAGGTCAATCACTGATGTGGAGGATCCCTCAGAGCTGGAGTTAAAAATATAAAAGGAGTAAAATAAATAAAAATTAAATAAAAACAGATATAAATAACGAGAAAAATAAAGAAAGAAAATAAAGAGACAAATCAATCATTAAAAAGTACATAAATAATTAGGCAGCATATTAGGTCATATGCTGACCTCGTTAGATTGTGTTTTAATGTTTAGTAACCATTCACACTATATTGATTCTCCTGCTCCTTTCTGTACTTTAATCTTGATATCAAAATGTTCAGCTCATTCTGGAAATGACTGCTTGTATTTTTGCTATATATAAACTTTATAGTTTTTGAAATATTGAGCAAAATATGCCCCGTAGGAAATTAATGTCTAAGGCTTCAAATTTCAAACTTTAGGTTGATTAGCAACAAACCTTTAAATACACTGCTCACAAAAATGAAAGGAGCACTTAAAATAAACACATTAGATACATCAGATCTCAATATGAAGTTGGATATCTCTACAAATAACGACAGGGCAGTGTCTTAGGAACAAAAGGATGCAAAGTGTTTTAATGGAAATAAAAGTTTTCAGTCTACAGAGGCTCAATTGTGTAGACACCATCAAATCAGTGAAATGAAGATGTGGCAGGCTAGTCCATTTTCTCCAAAACTTCATTTCTGCAACTCTAAATGCTTTTCAGTATCTTGTGTCCCCCCACGAGCTTGTATGCATGCTTGACAACGTGGTGGCATGCTCCTAATGAAACGACGAATGGTGTCTTGTGGCATTTCCTCTCAGATCTGTGTGAGAGCATCCCTGAGCTGTTGTACAGTCTGAGGAGCAACCTGGCGGCGCCTAATGGACCCAAACATAATGTCCCAGAGATGTTCTATTGGGTTTAAGTCAGGGGATGGTGAAGGCCATTCTATTGTTTCAATTCCTTCATCCTCCAGGTACTGCCTGCAGACTCTTGCCACGTGAGGCCGGGCATTGTGGTGCATTAGGAGGAAACCAGGACCTACTGCACCAGCGTAGGGTCTGACAATGGGTTGAAGGATTTCATCTGGATACCTTATGGCAGTCAGAGCACCATTTCCTAGGCAGTAGAGGTCTGTGCGTCCCTCCATGGATATGCCTCCCCAGACCATCACTGACCCACCACCAAACCTGTCATGTTGAACCACGTTGCAGGCAGCAGAACGTTCTCCTTGTCTTCTCCAGACTCTTTCACGTCTATCACAGGTGATCAGGGTGAACCTGCTCTGGTCTGTGAAAAGTACAGGGCTCCAGTGGAGGACTTGTCAATTCTGGTGTTCTTAAGCAAATGCCAGTGGAGCTCCACGGTGCTGGGCAGTGAGCACAGGGCCCACTACAGGACGTGGGGCCCTCAGACCACCTTCATGAAGTCTGTTCCTGATTGTTTGGGTAGAGACATTCACACCAGTGGCCCTCTGGAGGTCATTCTGTAGGGCACGAGCAGTGCTCAGCCTGTTCCTCCTTGCACAAAGGAGCAGGTATGGGTCCTGCTGAGGGGTTGAGGACCTTCTACGGCCCTGTCCAGCTCTCCCAGAATAACCAGCAGTCTCCTGAAATCTCCTCCATGTTCTGGAGATTGTGCTGGGAGACACATTAAACCTTCTTGCTGCAGCAGGTGTGGATGTTCCATCCTGGAGAAGTTGGACAACCTGTACAACTTATGTAGGGTTAAGGAATCTCCTCATACTGCCAGTAGAGAGAATTACACAAGACAAAATCAGCAGGAGTGGAAAACCAGACAAAAAAGATCAAGAGGAGAAACTTGAAATGACCTCCACATGGAACACCAGTCCTATTTGGAGGGTTTTCTAATTGTTGCCACTGAAGTGCACCTGTTGTTAATTCATGAACACCAATACAGATGAAACTGATGAACGAGGCCCTCAGCTGCTGAACCAACAAGAAAATGATCAGACAGGATTACTTCAATTCATGCCAGGACCAATAAAAAGTGTTCATTTCATTTTTGTGAGCAGTATATATTCATAGGATATGTTTTCATCTTTAAAGTAATCTTTAAAAAATGGAGTTTAGCTCAGGATGGGTAAGATGTTTGCTTTACATCCACTTTACACGTGACTCGATTAGTCGACTAATTAGAAAAAATGGTGATTGACTATTAAATAGTTGTTTTTGGCAGCACTAACACACTTCCTCACACGTCTGCACACACAAACACACACATTGTTGTGTGGTCCTCTGTTGGACTGCAGCTTCCTGTGGTTGCTTCTGAAAACTGTGGATCTCCATGTTTTTCTTCTCCATCGTTCTTCCTACAGCTTTCACGTTAGAGTCTGAAGGAAAGGAGCCACAGACTTGTTTCCTTGGGGTGTCTTCTGCCAGGTTTTGTGTCCACTTGGTGCTCTATTAACTCTGTTTTTCATCCTCTGTCTGTCTTTGAAGGGAACAGCAGCCGTGGACTGAGGAAAAGCGGCCTGGGTTTAGATTATTAGCACAGCTCAACAGGTGACCCCCCCACCCCCCAACTCTCTCTCTCTCGCTCCCCCCCGATCGCCCGTATGCTTAGTTTTAATGATTCTCTAAATGCTTTTCTTCATCTTCCTCCTCCTCAGTCGTCCACAGCAGACTTGATTAATCCTCCTCTCTTTGCGTCTGCAGCTTTAATCAGCAGTTTTTCCTCCGACTAACCGCCGTCAGGGTGACGGTTCCTCATTAACACCTTTCACCTTCAGTCTCCTCACATCCACGCTCCTGTGTGTGTTGATCATGAACACCTGAATGCAGCAGAGACCTCACTGAAGAACTCTAACAAACTTCACTTCATTCTTCTGGAATCTCCTTGCTAATGCCATTTAGTGAAATGACTGATCTCTGATTATTGCTCTTAGACATGTTTGATTCTGTACATTTAAAGGGTTTTATCATCAGTCTCTCAGTGTTCTTTACTGGCTGTAATGAAATGTAGATGCGGCTTGTTTTAGCTGTCTCTCACCCAGGTCATCACTGTAATAAGAATATTTTCTCCTGGATAAAACAGCAACACAAAGGTATCCTCAGAGATGATACCTGCTCCTGCTGTGTTCTCCATGTGGAGAATGAAGTCACAGCTGGACACAAGGGAACTCTGCTGGTCTTGTAAGTGAGGATGTGAAGGATCCATCCCTGCAGTGTGGCTGTTTAGTTCACCGGATGAAGAGCTCAGGATTATCAGTGTTACCTCTAAAAGCATCTTTCTTGATCTGGTGATCCCTGACCGCTGAGCAGGGCTCCATGGTCTGAATCCTTGAGTTTTGTTTTAGAGTTTAGAGGCTTGATGAAGGAGGAGTGGCTGCTGGGACAGGGTTCCTTGCTGCCCGTTCTGGTCCCGGGTCATTACCTTCACATAACTGGAATAAAAGTTCCCTCCAAAGCCAGAGTGGGTTTATAGCGCAGGCTGCTGGTGTTCAGCTCTGAGCTTTCACACGACCACCAGTGTGAGTGTGAGCGCGCACGTGAAGGCAGCCTGTGTGGAGGTGGAGCTGGAAGCAGCATGACTCACTAACCTTCATGCCCACAGAAAGCTTCTTCCTCTCCCCAAAGTCCTGCTGTACTTTGCATAACTTCGTCCTCCTCCTCTTCCTCCCACTCAGAACCAACTCGGACTCGGCTCTGCATACGAGTGCCACCAACCCGAACCCCCAGGACCCGTTTGGCATGAACCAGCAGATGGGCCGAGGGCCTTCACAGCGCAATGGTGAGAAATGCACGCTGGACCGGAGCAGAGACGCCTGACTCTGCATAAGCGTCTGCTTTCCCTGATCCTATTTAAATCCATTACATAGAGACCCAAATGTCTTTGTTTCTGATTAGCCGGTCTATAAACAATCTATGGTCTCGTATCTGTCAGCGTTTGTTAGCGGGTTTCCCCCATTCGCTTAGAAAAATGTCGGCTTCATGTGAAGTGGACTCAAGAAAGTTCTGATTCATCTGAAAACGAGTCCAGCTGTCAGCTGGACCACATTGAATATGGATCCAATCTCTCCAATGTCACTTAAACACTGAGGTACCATTGTCAGATCCTTAGACTGTATATGAGAACTGGACTGAGCGGCCTTTCCCCCTCGTATTACCATCACCTCGCATTTTGGACGACCGAAAAGAGTGGTTCTTCTGAAGCTCTGCTTCTGAGTCAGCAGATCTCTGATAATGTCTGCTTTACAAAACTACCTAAAGAAAACAAATAAACAAAATCTGCAAACTAAGACTACCAAGGTCCAACCACAAACTAAAATAACAAAACCCAGCAGTGCAAGACTGCTGAGGACAAAGAGAGTAAAAGATAATGAAACAGACCAGCCCCACACCAACACCTTCCTGCCTCGCTGTGCCAATTCAGGCAGACTGGCCACACCTGCCAGGTGAGCTGAAGGACTGCAGTAGCAGCAGGACATGACGGCAATCTAAGTTCAGATTTATGCATGAATGCGGATTTATGTGTATCAGATGTTTTATGTGTACTACACTACAGTATTTACAGATTTACGTGTTTAAGCTGCTGTTATGTAAAGTTGTGTGTGTGTAAATTGCAGCTTGTAATTTTTGTACTTGTGAAAACACAATTGCACTACTCACAGTTATGGACAAATTGTTTTTGAAAATCATGCACACACAGATCCACAGTTACACACAAATAGGAAGTCACAAGTTACAAATCAAGAGTCACACAAACACAAATCGGATGATACTATTTTCTCTCCCA
Source organism: Oryzias javanicus (assembly GCA_003999625.1). Lineage (NCBI taxonomy): Eukaryota > Metazoa > Chordata > Actinopteri > Beloniformes > Adrianichthyidae > Oryzias > Oryzias javanicus. The sequence continues at coordinate 4,738,115 of CM012439.1, forward strand.
AAACATCTACTAGAACTTTGTGATCCTCTCTCTGAATTACTTTATATCTTTAAAGTAAATCGATAAATACTGAATAACCATCAGTTACGCATATTTGTGTTTGCCAGGACCTTCCTCAGTCAATGAACCGGCTAAATGTGTGTGTTCCAGCCGCAAAGCTGGATTTCTGTGCTGTGTGTGTGCACGGACGAGTCCATCTGTGTGTGTTTGTCAGTAGTGTGTGCGATCACTCTGCTTCAGGGCTGAGGAGTGAATGTTTCCTTAAATGATGCACAGGTGGAAACAGAATTGTAAAAGGCTAAATGAAAACCTTCAAATATGTTTGAGTCCTCGAGCCGTCATGATGTAGATGTTCGTCAACGTTTCAACTGAAACTGTTCAGAGTTGATTCATACTGTAATCCAATCACAGGCTCTGTTGGGACGTAGAACTCAGTTTTGTAGGAAGACAAAAACCCCTGGAAACATTTAAAGTACCATCTTTTAGAGTAGGGGTGAGAGTTTGTAGATTTCTCTCAATTCAATTTGTCTATAATTTAGTGTTAGGTTTAAACCATGTGAAACATTTTTATGCTACTGCAAGAAAGGCAAGAGAGGGATTAGTTTATAAACCTCAGGTCTTCTCTTTGTGCTCTGAAGTTCTCTTCAAGCATCTGCATTCTATCAGTTCCTCACAGCCTTCAGCTGGGGCTCAGCTCCAGGTTCTAGATACCAGCTGTACACAACATCAAGCAAGAAGATTAAAGAAAGAGAAGTTAAAATCACTCTAAGCTAATATTTGATAAATGTCTGTACAACCCTATCATTTAAAATTTGATTCAAATATCAAATTATTAGTATTAGTACAAATCTAGAATAAATGCATCTGAAAAAACTTTTTAGCTGAATTTGTTTCCCTTGATTTTCAGAAAAAAAGTAACTATAAACCAGATTAATTCTCCTTTTTGAACATCCTGTTTGGTGATTGTGCTGCAGTGAAATCATGTTTGAATCTGTTTGACTCTGGTTGTCTCGTCACAGTAGACAACTTCTGGAGCTGGATCACATTAACCCTTTAACGCTGGAGCTCCTGTGTGGTTGAAAAGTTACAGCTTGTTAAAGATTCTGTGTTTAAGCCTCAGCGACAATTGCAGAAGACGTGACTTAGTGGCTTAGGAAGCTCAAAGATAAAATTAGTTGTGTTTGGAACATATTTTATCTTTGAGGAAATAGCTTACACACAGTGTGGGGTTTGTCCAAATTAGTTGCACCGTAAACCCTATAAAATGAAGTTCTCTAAAGACCCAAGTGTTCTCCATCACTTGCTTTGGTTTTAAAATCTGCCATGTTGCACACTTTTTAACCATTTTCTGAGGGATATCCGTGTGAATGCTTTTACAGTATTCACACTACAGTGATGCTCCTTTCAGTACATTTTTATGCATATAGAAACTCAATCACACTTTTAGCAATTTCAGTGATCTTGACATGAAAACGTTTAGCTTGTTCTGGTCATCACTGCTTGTACTTTTGGTATTTATAAACCTTATAGTTTTTTTATATTGAACAAAATATGACCCATAGGAATTGAAAGAGAAATTGCTGAAAAACTCTTTGCATTTCTACTTATTTTCATCTCTAGACACCATTCAAACTTTGAAATGTTCAGCAACTGCTGGGTTTATTTAAAGTAATTTGGAATTTAGCAACATGCTAGCTGTTTGTATCTAATTTAGACATTTTTCCATTTCTTTAGGCCAATTTAGAGTTTAGTTATTATTTTAGCATTATGCTAGCTGTTTTGGCAAAGTTAAAAACATTTTTTAGGATAATTTGGAGTTTAGTCAGTATTTTAGCAGAATGCTAGCTGTTTTTGCTAACTTGTCGCTAGCTGTTTTTGATTAAATTTCGCTAATCCAGTTCTTTTTTTTTTGTTAATTTTGAGTTTAGCTAATATTTTAGCATTATGCTAGCTGTTTTGGCAAAATTAAACTTGTTGTCCAGTTTTTTTTTTAGCATCATTTGGAGTTTATCTAATATTTTAGCAATTTTCAAGCTATTTTTGGCTAATTTAGATGTTTCCAGTTTTTTTGTTTGGTTAAAATTTAGTTTACTTTTGCATTTTGCTAACTGTTTTGGCTACATTGACATTTTTTCAATCTTTTTTCTTTGTTTTGAGTTAATTTAGATAATACTTTATTTTTCTACGATTTTAATAATACTCTAGCTGTTTTGGCAAAATTAGAAATGTTTTCTTTTCTTGTATAATTTGTATAATTGGGATACATTTTTTTGTCAGCTATTAGGATTTAGGGTATGAGCTTTAGCTTTTTACTTTTTCCAAACCGATGCTTTAACAAATAATCTAGTTTGACCCATAAAGACGCAGACCCATTTTTTCTTAAAAAGAAAATGATGTGGAAGGCACCACAAACCAAGTGGATCGCAGATCCCATTTCCGATATTTTTCTGTTCCACTGATGTCACCATGGGTTCTTATGGGCTAAGTCCTCCACTGGCAAACTTCAAAGAATGGATCTTTCCGTCATACACTTATGGGTGGGGACTGAGCAGGTTAACATCTTGTCCTCAGAGGTCATGTCAGCAGCAGAAAGACAAACATTGTGAGGACCTAAGGTAGAGGTGGACCAAACCCTCTGCAGGGTCATGACTGACTCAAGCCCTGGTGAAGGATGATCCATGCAGTCTGAACCTACAGATTAGTGGTTACCAAAAATTCCAACACATTATAACATTACAACTTTCAAATATTTGCAAAAGCTTTTGTGTCCAGAAGTGTAACAATAATCCTAATACAGTCCAAAAGCATAAATACTGAGGATGGATTAATGGACTAAACAAACACGTCCTGTCAATCTGCAGGAAAACCTAGAGTCCAGTTCTTCATGACCCTAAATTCTTTTTTTAAAGATCTCTTAGGACACAAAAGCCAGTTTGAGGTGTCAAGTTGGCCCCCAAATTCCCCAAATCTCAGAGCATCCATATAATCTCCAGAATTGTCCAGGCCAAGTGAAGAATCTTCTGCCCAGAAGTTGGAGCGCGTCTCCAGGGTTTGGTGCAGTCTTGTCCCCACAGCTGTTTGCATGCAATGGGGGTCTAACCCAACGCTGGTCATGATCTTCTGCTAGTAGAAGTTCAGCTGACTTGTCTCGACTCTGTCTGGGCTCCATGTGTGCTGCACATGCTGGTCGACAGTACGAGCCCTCTCGGTTGTTATCATTGACTTTATGGTATTTGTTCCTGTTTCTGGTCATTTATTAACAGAACAAAGCCGCAGCACTGCGGTCAATAAAGCACTGCAGTGTGGCATCATGTTCTGCTTTACCTCTGGACAAACAGATGGACCGTTTTGTCATCTCTTCCTGGCTCTGGTTCTGGTTCTGGTGACTGCAGCCGTTTTCCTGGATGTAGTCAGTTGTTGAAGATGTCACCTGAAAGAGTCAGCTGAAGACTGGACAAACTCTGGGGTCATGTGACACCTCCTCCATTCGTGTGTGTGTGTGGGGGGGTGTGTGTCTCAAATGTTTTATCTCCAGATGTTGTCCCCCTCTTTCCAAAAATGTGTACATTTGTGAGAAAAACACGCCCACCGTAGTCATGCGAGCGTTCATGAACTCTAACCAAGTTCTGATTTCATTTTAACGTTGATCTTCTGTTACAATACAGTTATACTGGATTGTAAATCCAACCATAGTTATGAAAAAGCTTTAAGGAGAAAGTGAAAGTCCCGGCGTCTGTTCTGAAGATGTTTTGCTTCTGCTTTTCCTCGTATGTCTTTAATCCTCAATCTCCCTCCTGTTGTCTGTTTCTCGTGGAGGCTGGCATGCAGCTAATGTGAACGAGGCCGACGTGGACCTCTCTGGAGATGGTGGGTTTTGCTTCTCTTTATAACTTTACTCAATACCTCTTAGCTTGAGGAGGAGCTGGGTGAGGAACTGCGATTCTCTTGTCTCCACAGTCTTCTCCTTCCCCGCCCTGCCTCCTGAGGACGGTCTCATGGGGCTCAGTAAGCCTCTGCCTAAGCAGCTGTGGGACGCCAAGAAGGTGAGACGCACCCCACTAGATCTTATTGACCGGACACGTCACATCATGACAGTAATGACTAGCTGCAGACTACAGAGACCCTAAAACACGGATGTCAAACTCAATCGCACAAGGGGCCAAAATCCAAAACACACCTCAGGTCCAAAACAAAGTCCGATCCAGATCAAGTTATCAACCACGTCATCGGCCCTGATTTCTGATCATGTGATCAGATCAGGACATCACTAGTAATAAGAAATCCTTTGCTTTTTATTTCTCCTTTTAAATCTCTGTCCACCAAACAGTCTTGGACACACTCTGTTTTTCATCAATCATCTCCTTTCTGCTGCACATGCACTAAACCCTCATCTGGTCCGGCTAGCGTGTCTAGTTCAGCTTCTGGAGAAGAGAACATGCTATCTTCACATTGACTGCAGTCAAATGAGCCGCCGTTCACATTTCTCTGGTCCAGTCAGCCGTCACTGGATTTTTGCTTTGAGTTTCATCCAATACTTACCGTAGCAGTCCTGAGAACGCTGGAAAATCTCCCAACAGACTCCACGGAGCTTCTTGATGTGACCACGGAAATGTGAACGGCGGCTCATTTGAGCGCACTTTGAAAGGGTTGTAAATCAATGAAAGAGCGTTTGGATGTTAGCTTTCATTATTTTCTGCTCTGAGAAACCAATGGATTGAATGGATTGATCACAGCAACATCAAGAAACATCAAAGAGTCTTTGGTGAACTGGAAGGAGAAAGAATCAGGATTCTGGAGGAAGTTCTGTCCAGAGGATTTATGTTTTTAAGCTCAAATGCTTTAAGATCTCTTGAGACCTTACACTTAAGGATAAAATTTTTAACCCTCGTATGAAAATGGTTTTTTTTCACAATTTTCTCCCAAGTGCTGTTAAGCAGAGCAAAGAATTTTTAACGTTTCTAACATCCTAGCTTTATTTTGGATGCTTACATTATTTTTTTTCTTTGCATGTTGAAACAAAACAACTTGACTAAAACAACAAAACTACCAGGGCCAAAATTACTGATGCTAATACTAACTTGTGTATCCTTTTATCTGGATACCTGCCTGCAGTCATTTGTTGTGGTTTTCAACCAGTCTGTGACACGTCTCCCGAAGAATCCTGGTCCATTCTTTGGCAAGTCTCTCACGCTCCTACAGTTTTGTCTTCTGGCATGGACCTCGGTCTTCAGTTCACCCCACACATTTTCAATGGGATTCAAGTCTTCACTCTGTGCAGTCAATAATGTTCAATTTTGTCTTCTGAAGGTAGTTCTTCACCAGGAACGCTGCATGTTTTAGGTAGTGATGCCGCACAAATTCCAGCTCATAGAGGTGTTCATTACTTTAGACGCAGGTCTCCTTTAAGGCAGATACTGTATATGCTATGTGCATCCATATTTGAAAAATTGGATACTGTTCATTTTTTCAGGAGAAACAACGAAAGAATATCTTTAGGACGACGTCATGAAATGGGCAGCACCCACACGCAGCGGGAGAAGGAACTTCAGGACTCTAGTCAAAACTCACAAATAACTAGACTTTCATGACTAATTTGTTTTTTTGTGAGCCACTTTAAAAGACTTTAGAAAAATCATGGTTTGGCCTTTTAAGACTATGACTTAAATAGCAATTTAACATGAACATTTTTTCAATATAAATAATTCCCAATAAAAGAATCTGCAAAAGAAATACTTTCATCTCAAAGTGCAAAAAGTATTTCTTTGTTTTAAACTGATGTGCAAGATAAATGGTGCCTCGTAGAAATGAACTTTTCAAAGACTTGGACATAAATTTGGATTCTAACACATTAGAATGAAGCGCACCTCTCCACCAGAATCTGGTTTATTTTAGATGTATTTAGCGTTAGGGTAGGAAACTGTGTCTGTCTGATATATGTTCCTTGGGGGAAGTTCAATAAAGAGGATCCTGTGTAAATCATCAAATAGTAATTTGATCTATAAAACTCAGGTTGGGTCTGAATTCCCTCCTATTCACTATATAGTGCGTTTGCCATTTTCTAGTACTGTCCGAATCTACTAATTCCAAATCGAGTGCACTCGAAATTTCCCAAAAGTCTTTGCGAAAAACTAGCGTACATCGATTGTCACTAGATTAGCAGATATAGACCACAATGCATTGCGGTCAAACCATTTCGAACAAAAAACGTGTTTAAATGCAATATTTGAGTAAACCATCCACATTTTCCCCTTCAGAACACAGTGGAGTCATAAATAAATGCAGTGAAATGTTCGTTTTTATTTGATTTTCACTTCTTGAAATCGGTGACGTCGCATCCGGTTTTAGAAAAACGAAAGTAAAGTAGTGAGCATTGAGTTAAAATCCAGCGTGCTATATGCTTTTTTAGTAGTTCGGGATTAGGGAGGGAATTCTGACACAACCTTCAGCCACCCGAACAGTTACAGGTGTTCCCTCTCTTAAAGGGGCCCTACCAGGAAAATTCTACTTTTTGAGGTTTTAAAGGTATTTTACTGTCCATTCCTCACTATAAAGAACCCCAAAACGGCATTTTGATCCGTTCATACATTTAAGAGTAATCCTCTAAAAACCTGCACAGTCTGCAGCAGCCCCTCCCATACCCATGAAAACGAGCGGTTGGAAACGTGCTGACGTAAGATCGATGCCAACAGCTCTCTCTAGGAAGAGTCTGTGCTGCAAGCTCCGCCCCCAGACTACAACGAACACACCCCCATCTTCTCCATGGAGCTGTGGTGCTAATGTAGTTCTCCCCTGCTGCCAGAACGTGTCTCCTGGCAGGAGATCACTACCTTCCTGTACCAGGAACCGCGGAGGCTCAGAAATCGAGTCGTTTTACTTCCGGTATTAAAACGGGCCACAAAAATGACTCATAAATAATTTGTTTTTTAGTGTTCTCAATGTAATATATAATCATATAAATGGATATAGTTCACTTGAAAGGGGGAAGAAAATCATGGCAGGGCCCCTTTAAAAGAAACGTTTTCGGTGCATCTGAGACATCTACTTTGGCTACATACAGCCACAGCGCCCGCTCTGCCATCTGCGTGTTTACCGGCTTTTCTTTTCTATACTAGTTGTATTTTACTGAATTCATTTTTTTCCTTTGAAGATTAAAATGTTTGTTTTCAGTCTAATAGACACTTAGGATCTGCATTTATGTGAATGGGAGGGGATTATCATGGTTGAAATGAGTTTATCTAAGTTCCATTAAGTGAGTATGTGCCATGTCAGTTTGGAATTGTAATTTTTAATTCCAATCTCTTAATCTCTCTTTAATCTCTTATAATGCCAAATGAAGTCACATCAATTCAATGTGTTTCATAGAATTTTGACTAGTTACACGTATAACATTGTAGAAATTCATTCATCTTTCTTCTGTTTCATCATAATGAAAATACTGCTGGGAACACTTTTAGATCAAAGATGATTAGAGTGGGACTTCAAGAGTTTATGGTTGTATGTCCATGAAGGTGTCATGTATGGTCTCCTAAGAAAACTACATTCCTTCATTGAGTAAATGATGTGCCATCCTACCTGTGGATCGGGTCTATCCGGTGCAGGAGGCGTGTCCTCTCAAGCTGTCTCAGTGAACCAGTTCTTCTTTACTAGCCGGTATGGTGAGGGACTGATATACGCCTGGGCAATCATTTATGATCAGAGTCCTGATGGACAGAGGGCTGATGGACTGACATGCACACAGAAAGCATCTATACTCCTTACTCTGCACATGTCTTACAATTCTGTCTGTTTCAGGTCCAGTCTTTGGCATCGAGACCCAAATCCTGTGAAGTGCCTGGAATAAAGTGAGTGATGGACGTCAGCCAGCATCCCTGCACCCTTCCTAAAACCAGTTCTTGATTGGGACTGTTTTGAAGGACCACACAGACAAAACCAAATAAAAATAATTAAATTAACAATAACTAACAAAACTAACAAAATTATAATTGACTCTCAACTTTTAGATGAAGTACAGCTTCCGTTGGACAGCCATCGGCTCCTCCGCGTCCATCCGCCACGTTGATCCGCAATGTTACAATTTGGTACTCTTGCAAATTTTTGGGTGTAGTGAACAACCCCCTTATAAAGCAATTACATCACAGCAGGAGACAACGTCCCAAAAAAGGAAGCGCCTGAAATCTCTTAAATGAACATTGTAAAAACGGATTTAGTTTTTAGTTGATTAGACTCAAATACCAAACTCTTCTCACTTTCTCCAGATCATCATCATTATTTACCTTTTCAGGTAACGTCCTCAGACGCATCTCTTTTCCGAGAGAAACTCACTTCATATTTTTTGGAACTGTTGTGGGATTTCTGAGACTGGAGAAAGAAGGTGTTGGTTGATGTGTGCTGCAGGCTGATGGAAGCAGCTGTAAGACACATGAATCACGGCGTTGTTTTCCTGGATTGGTCTGTGAAAGCACATCCTCCTGAGTGGGACAGAGCGGGCCACAGCTGTCAGAGAGCTGCAGGCTGCCCCGTGCACGCTCACACAGTGCTCAGCAGTCCTGGACGTGGGCTCTGGGAGAGCTTCTGCTGCTTTAACTGGAACGTTCCAGCATTCCCAGCATGACCCTGCTGCTCGTAAACAAGAGAAACAGATTGTTCGGGCCATCGGAGGTGCTTAGGCATTTTACCAACACTCCACTGCTGACTCCTTCCTCGAGCAGCGTGTTGAAAATACGGTCAGAATATGATAAAAGACTGGGCCTTGACATTTTAAAGATGTAACGGCGTCAGACTGAAGTTTATCATGGAAGGGTAGACATTGGTAAAGGGGACAACAGAGAAAGCAGCTCCAGACGATGTTACTCTGGGATTTTTGAAGCTTGATTGCAGTCTCCTCTCTCCTCCTGACAGTATCTTCCCGTCTCCGGAGCAGAACCCCAGTTTGTCCCACTATCAGGGCTCGTTGGGTACCGGCGGCTCCCTGCCTGACCTCAGCAACCTGCAGTTCCCGTCCCCCCTCTCCACGCCGCTGGACCCCGAGGACACCGGAGGGTATCCCAACTTGAGCGGTGGCAGCAGCACTGGGAACCTGCCGGCTGCCATGATGCACCTGGGCATCGGCAACTCCCAAGGTGGGGATTGAAGAGGTTTTGAGTCTGACCGCACATGACCGCAGCTTCAGTAAGAAGACGAGCAAACTCGAGGCTGGAGAGTGACTCGTTAAGCTCTGTACGCTTTGGAGAGTGGTAAAGTGCTTTTTAGCGTAATGCTATGAAAATCCTGTTTGTTCATCTACATCACGTGTGTCAAAGTGGAGGACCGGGGGCCGGATCCGGCCCTCCGGGTCATTTTATTTAATTGTTATTAATGGCCCGGAGTTATCTTGTACTTATTTCTAAGTATAATTTTTACAAAATAAATTTTTATGGAGAGTAAAATATTGAAAGTTATTTAAGGTTTAAGTTGATTAATTCTGGAATAATATTCTGCCTTTTTATGATTTATAATTATGTTAAAAAGTTACAGTTTTAAAGTTTTAAAGTTCTGCTAGCTTTTTGGACTATTTTGGTATCTACTGAGATTATTTTTGCTATTTTGGAGTTTAGCTAATATTTCAGCTACATGCTAGCTGTTTTGGCTAACCGAAGTTAGTTATTTTAGTTTTTTAGGCAAATTTTGCATGTTTTAGCTGGCTGTCAGCTTCAGCGTCTTCAGTTGCCAGATTCAGCTTCCAGCATTCACACTAGCATTATCACAGATAATACTTTATATCTAGTTCATCATTATTTTTAAAAAGTTACAGTTTTTAAAGTTTTGAAAACGTAGTTTTAGAGTGTTCAATAGCTGTTTATCCTGTTCAGCCTGTGATTGAAGGTGTGTTTTGGATTTTGACGCCCCTGTTCTAAATCGTAACTTCAGCTCAGCAGCTGCTTCTGCGTGGATCGTTGTGTTCTTGGGACTTGCAGCTTCTCCTCCTGACTTTGAACTTATCCTACATAAAGACATTTTGTAAATTTACTCAGCATCTGTGCATGTGGCCTTCTCATTGTTAAAAATGAGCCATTATCCATTTGGATTTAGTCCCGGATCATTGATGAGGCGCTGAGGCTCCTCTGTGTCCTCTGATCACACCCACTCCCGCTCCCTTTCACTCTGGGCTCTTTGTGCAAGCGTCGGGCTGAGCACCAAAGTGACAGAGGAATTCTGACCCTCTTCTGCACTACAATCCGCTCTTTGTCTTTCAGCTCATGTTACTTTCCCCTGCTCCCCGTGCCCCCCCTCCCTTGCCACACAATAAAGTCCAGTGTTGGGCTTGAAAGCCTGAGAACATGCTGGCAGACACAAGTGCAGCTCTCTCTCCTCGTTCACTCTCCAGCAGCCTGTTTGACTGAGGTCTTCATGTGTTCTGGTCCCAGCAGGTCTCTCCACCTCCCTCAGCAATCCCTCCATCCAGGCTTCTCTCAGCAACTGCCAGCTGCAGTCTTCACTCAGCAACCCCTCCATCAGTTCCTCCCTGCGCTTATCCAGCTCCTCGCCCCGGCGGCGGCCGGCTCCCATCAGCCCCCTCACCCTGTCTCCAGGAGTGGAACCAAGACGGGGTCTGACCAAACAGATGTCTCCCACCATGTCCCCCACGCTGTCCCCCATCACACAGGTACGCCCTCTCAACACCAGAGCGGGCACATATGATTCATCTGACGCTGTAGATCTCCACTGTGATGCAGATGAAGTGTTTCTGACCTCTGGGAATGTCTCGACGTCTGATCCGCGCTGTGCTCTTGCAGGGGGTTGCTTTGGATACCAGCACTATGGCACGGGAGCCCCCCCCACCCTACCCACTCTACCAACAGTCCCAGCATTCTGTGGACGCTGGGCATCAGTGCCAACAACCTCACCAGCAACAGCCCCCACCCCTGCATCAGCCAGTGTCCCCTTCCCAGAACATGCAGCTGGACTTCACTCAGGGCCAGGTGAGCGCGCTGCGGGGAACAATGAAGCCTGCTGCAGTGGCGTGCACGAGCGTTCTGTACACCAGGACCACGTGCACTAGCTGTTTTACTTGCACTCTGCGAGATGCTCTGACATGCATGAGTGTCTCTGTCACGGCCTCTTTCAGGGTCAGGAACAGCTGGTTCTTAAAGGGGCCCTACCATGATTCTCTTCAGCCTTTCAGAGTCTATATCCATATATATGATCATAAATTACCTTTGGAACACTAAAAAACAAATTATTGATGAAACATTTGTTATTTTTCATGGTTTTTTTTTTCTACCCGGAAGTAAAAAGACTCGATTCCTGAAGCTCCGCCTCCTGCTACATGTGGGTTCTGCCCATTTCATGACATCATCCCAGATCAGAGGTCTGCAACCTGCGGCTCCGGAGCCACAAGGGGCTCTTTTACCCTCCATTGTGGCCCTTTAAAGAAAAATAAAAAGTTTCTATATATTAAGAAGTAACTGAAAAGTAAGAATTTATTAAAGGGGGGAAAAGTAAATTAATTAATTTTCAAGCAGTTGAAGAATATTACGTACCATAAGTTGAGCTACAACATTTTGACACATTTTTGTTTGTCCTTTTCTCCAGAAAAGCAATGACTATCAACAAGCACTTCATTAATGAGCTCAGATTTCATGTTGGTTTGTTAGATTTACATTTGATGCACCAACAACAGTGAAATGACCTTTTTTATTTCATCACTGCTGACATTACTCTCGCTACTTCTACATTTCTGCACTGAGAGGATCATATGTGGCAGGGTGTCTTTTATTTTGAAAGGAACCCACATGAACTTCTGTCAAAAGTTTTTTTTAAAAAGGCTATTTTTTGTTAAAGTTTTTGTTTTATTGATGCAAAATGAACAACAGTTCATTTATGTTGATCATAATGAGGCTATATAACTGAAATTGAATTAATAGTAACAATAGCACAAATACAGTTAAATCAGTGTCTTGTTTTTTGAAATGATGAAGGAAGAGTTTGTGGTTCTACTGGGTTGTAGTCGGTGAGAAATCCAGCTGAATGGTTCTTTCAGAGCTGAAGGTCGCAGACCTCTGTCCTAGATCCAACAGTGTGACTGCATTCCCCCACGGAAATAAGCATCCAAGTTTTTTGAAAGATGGATGCACAACTCGTATATCTGCCTTTAGTAGTTCCGGCCATCGCTACACTGCTTCACAAACGCACACAGCGTCTGCGCCGACCGCGGGGTCGATGTTGAGAGCGCAGGTTTTTAGAGGATTACTCAGAAATGTGAGAACAGATCAAAACACTGCTTTGGGTTCTTTATAGTGAGGAATGATCTTGTTTGATGCATTTTGATTTAATTTGGTTGATTTAGCAATAGGGGCAGATAATATAAGTTTTCTTCTTTCTGTTCCTTTTCATTTATTGACTGTTTTATGTTTATAGAGTATTATTTTGATGTATTGTTACTAAATGAAATGCAAGTTTAAATTTAAAAAAGTATAATACACTTAGAACACAAAAACTTTGTTTTTCATGGTATGGCCCCTTTAAAAACGTATTTCTTTTCTATAAATCATCATTAATATTTACAGATCGAGCGTTTCCTTAGTGTCATTTGAGTTTGATTTATTCCTAGCAGCACAACAGCGTGGCATCGTTCTTCAACGACCCTTTCAGCGAGCAGCAGTTCTCTACCCGGCAGAGCAGGCCCCTCCCCTATCAGGTGAGCTGTCACATGACCTCGTCTGTGGTGTAGTGGTAGACAGTGGTAGTAGTAAATGTCATGTAGCTGAGTGGAAACTGCAACCATCATGCGTCCTTCTTCATCCATTGCACAGCTGGATCACGCCAGTCAGTTGGAGAACTCCATGAGCTCCACTGCAGGGGGATCGTGCTTGGATCCCTCGTCCTCCTCCCTCTATCATTCGCAGGCCGCCCTGTTTGGGCTGGGGGGCGGCCTGCAGGACCACATGCACATGAAGCACATGCTGTACTCCAACTGCAGCGGAGGCCTGCCCAACATCATCCTCACCGGTGAGTGTGACCGCCTGGTTTATGCCGTCCACCTGCAGGTCAGCTGTGGACGCCTGTCAGGTTCCACTGTTTAGGATCTAACAATTCTTCATGAATCAGTTAAAAACGATTAAACTCGTCAACGTGTTCATCAGTGCACAAAAGTAATAAATTTTCTTCATGCAGACTCACTGAGTGTGTGACTTCACACCTGTGTGTGTGCAGCTGTGTCTGTGTACACACCTGTGTGTGCAGCTGTGAGTGTGTGTGTAATGGACTGGCTTCATGCTGTTCATCTGCGTTTCCCTCCTGGGATATTCCTGCAGCTCCTTCAGATTTAGAAGTTTCATACAGGTCAGTCCCTCCAGGATTTCTCGATGTTGCGATCACAACTATCAATGCAAATTTAACCACCTGAGATTTGTTCCACTCATTCATTCATCTTCTTGTCTGCTTTATCCCTTTCGGGGTCTCGGGGGTGCTGGAGCCTAACCCGTCTACTAATGGGTGAAGGCAGGGAACACCCCGGACAGGTCGCCAGTCTAACCCAGGGCCTCAATCACGCACACATTCACTCTTACATTCACACCTAGGGGTGATTTAGACTCACCAATTAACCTGAGATTTGTTCCTCGCTCTACAGCATTACACTTTCATCAGCAGCTTTACTGGAACTTTGACCGATCTACTGAGACAACAGTCCTGGGTGATGCTGCAGCTTCATGACTCTTTACCTTCTGTAGCTGCTTACACACCGACTGCGTCGACGTATAGAGCAGAATTTTGGAGTGTTACGCGCGTTTGTGTAGACTTTTCATTGAGACTTTTCCCTTGAATGCGTGCCGATGCAGCCGGTGTGTAAGCAGCTTCATTTCTTCCCTGCAGCTGTCCATTTTTTAAGTAACTCTCTTTAGTCCTCTGTCTGTTTTCTCTGCAAGCTGCGCGTGAACGGACGTTTGCACTGAGTGTTCAAGTGTGTGTGCAGTGGCTGGGAGGGGGTCGTCACATGCAGCACAACATGAACAGAGAATGAAAGGATTCGTGATCATTTTAATATTATGTATGATTGTTTATTTGTATTGAATCATTTCTGTTAGTAGAAAAACAGACAGTTTGATGTGAGGGACAAAAAAACAACATAGTTGACCTTAAAATACCTTTAATTCTCTGTGTTCAGAAAAATCAGAAAAAAATCAAAATGTGACTTTCAAACTGTGAATCGAATCAAAGCTTGACTGAATCATTACATCCACTGTGTGACACTATTGTTCGATGCAGATCCTCCTACTGGAGTTCTTTCTTCATCTGATCAGGATTTCAGAACAACAAACTCTGTCTAGTGTTAGTTTAGCTGACAAAAGTCTAACTAAAACGACTAAAGAGCATTTGTCAAACTCCTTTTTTGACTTGGCCTTGAACCTGCTGACCTGATATGACTGGAGCTCCTTTCCTGGACAGAGGTCTGGAAGCTTCTTTCAGGAGTCTGGTGGAGTTTTGGGTTTCAGCCCTAGGTGCTGTTTACACCTCCCAGCATTCTCTTAATGGACTGCAGGGGCTGGTGGGGCTTCACCGCATCTTTTCCTTCGGGTTTCTGTTTCTCCTTCCTGCTGGTCTTACCTCCAGGAATGTGGCTTCTCTCTCTGCTGTTTAACTTAGGACTTTAAGTTCTTATGGTCAACAGAGTGTAGGACAGAGGTGAAGAGGCGTCTGCACGCAGGTTTAGAATATGTGGAGGAAGGTTCCAGGCTTGACTAAAGAGTGTCATTAAGAATGAGAGGAAAGGTGTAGAAGACAGTGGTGAGAGCAGCCATGTTGGTTTAGAGGCTCGAAAGTGGAGCTGTCACGATTAGTTGACGACTAATCAACTATTAAAATAGACCACGACTCATTTAATAGTTGATTAATCGTTACTTTATATTATTTGGAGTCAGAGTGGAGTATAAAGTTAAAATGGCATTCTGATAGTTTTTTGGACTATTTTGGCATTTTTTAAGGATTTTTAGGCCAATTTAGAGTTTTAGCTGTTTTGTCTAACTTAAACTTTTTTTTGTTTTCTTTGGCTAATTTGGGATTTAACTAATATTTTAGCTGGCTATCATTTTGAGTGATTTCAGCTATCAGCTTAAGTGTTTTTAGCTATCAATTTCAGCATCTTCAGCAGCCAAATTCAGCTTACAGCATTCACACTAGCATTATCACAGATATTATTATATATCCTGTTTTTAGCTGGTTTAAAGCTAATGATGGTTAGGATGTCTGCTTTACATCCAGTTGGTGTATGGCCTGATTAGTTGAATAATCGCAAAGAATTTGACTATTAAAATAATCATTTGTGGCAGCTCTAGTCTAAAAAACCGATGTAGATGTTGAGATTCTGTTTGGGAGAGACCAGGATGGATCAGGAATGAATCCATCAGAGGATCAGATCATTGGTAGATGTTCTGGAGATCAATCCAGGTGGAGATGTTGAGAGGAGGAACGATGATGATGATGATGGAGAAAGGATGCTGAGATACCAGGAAAGAGGAAGATCCCAGAGGAGGTCCATGGATGTGGAGGAGGAGACGAGGGTGGAAGATGACAGGGTTAGATGGAGGCAAATGATTCACTGTGACGCCCCCTAAAGGGAGGAGTTGAAAGACAAACTTAATCGAGTAGAAAATGCATCAAAATCCTGTTTTTTCTAACTGAAAGACTTTTGATTCAAACGAGTTGTGAATCGGTGAGAGGAAGTCATTCAGGTGATGAAAGTCACAGAAGACCCCTCCATCAGAGGCTAACGGGCTCTCAGGTGGGAGGGGTCTACAATCCAAAGTTAGGGAGAAAAAATCATTCAATTCATTTTTCTGCTGTTTTTATGTTGGTGTGTGAATGCTCATTTTTTTTCCCTCCTCAGATGAGTCCAGCTCCAGCCTGTCTAAGGACATCAGCGGCGCTCTCTCCACGGTCCCCGAAAGCTTTGACGTTGAGGGGGGGTTCCCTCTGGAGGACGAGCTGCACATCGAGCCGCTCAGCCTGGACGGTCTGAGCATGCTCAGTGACCCCGACATGGTGCTGCCGGACCCGTCTGTGGAGGATTCTTTCCGTAGCGACAGACTGTGAGAGCGACCCGCGGACTGAGGGGCCACGTGCGCACGCCCACCCATTGACTGACGAGACGTGCACGAGCAGGTCTGCATCTGTGCACGGTTTGGGGGGGGTATCTCCGTTGGTTCTCAGTTCCAACACAGGTCCACCACCCCCCTCCTCAAAGCTAATGGCACTCAGAGAAGCTCGAGTCCGGTTCTGAGTCTGCCTGCAACCATGGCAACAGCAACGTAACCATGGTGACGTACCATAGCAACCCCGCCGCCGCTGCCGCCACGCAGGAGTGTGGAGGTAGAGCTTTTCTGAGCGCGCTCAGACTGTCGCCACAGATTTCATATTTATATTGGTCAAACGTCAGCGAGGAGTTTTCTGGAGACAAAAAGGGCAAAGTGTTTACAGGCTTCATCAGAGGAGTGCAGCTCAAACCAACCCGGATCCTGGACTTTCCTCCAGTCTTTTTTATCCGTATATCTTCTGATCTGAGAGTTTCCGCCAAGTTCAGTGTTTTGTACCAAACCAGGAACTGCGCTGTGGTGTTGCTGCCCCCCCCTCCTTTTTAGGGCGCCCCCCTGTTCTTGTGATGTGAAATTGCACTTGACCTCTTTTGCACTAATTGGAGAAATTTCCCTGCAGCCCAAAGAAGCTGAACGCCACCATGCTGACCGACAGCCCCCCTCCCCCGTCACTGGACCCCCCCATTCCTGTAAAATACTGACAATACTCTGTGGAGGGTCCATTTCTCTTTGCTCTGGTTGTCTCTGCTTGGGGGGGTCGCCCCCATCTGCCTCTGCTGCCTTACTTTGTCCTGCCCCCCTCCCCCCAGCTGTATTGTTTTCAGTCCCACATTCAGATGTACAGTTGTGTTTTCTTGTTCACGGATGTTCCTGCAGATTCTGCACTTTCTGGGTTTGTAACCGTTTCCAGCTTCTCCGGCTTCACAAAACAATAAAGCCTGAACTCCTGAAGGCGCTGTGCTGCTTCGTGCTTCCTGCAGGGGGCAGCAGAGCAGCTTCAGTTCTGGATCCGTGGCTGTGTTCTTTTAAACTTTCACTTACAGAAAGTCTGTCTGTGTTTTTGTTCTTCACGTCACCCTGAATGTGAAGATCCTCCTTTCAGCAGGACTTTCTCCTCAAGCTTGGATGAAAGGATTTAAGGAATAAAGGGAGGAGTGATTTCAGGCGGGATTCGTTTGGAAAGCAGTTTGTTTACAAGCAGAGTGAAGGTGACATTTGGTGCTTGGTGGTAGGTGTCCTCCTCACAGATGGACAGCCGGGGGGACGGGTCGGGACATCCACCCCGGTTCTTCTGTGAGCCGGCAGGAGCCGGGCCGAGTGCTGCAGCATGTTTGCATGTGTGAAGCTGCTCATGTGACTGTGGGTGTGCATGTGTGACAGCGCACGTGTGCACGTGCATGAGCGGCAGCCTTGTTCCACCTCGACTCTGTTCCTGCAGAGCGTCTTCTTTCCTTTTCACCTCCTTCTGGTTTTATTCAGAGAAATCCCAGCAAATGTTATCACTTCAGTGACGATTAATAATTAAGGAATAATGCCCTTACAGAAGTCAGTGAGGACGCAGAGGCGGTGGCTTCCAGGTCACCAGTTAGTTTCTGATAATGGACATCATAACCCTTCCACTCTTCATGGCTTGTTTACATTAAAAGTGGGGTCATCTGGACCCCACAAGACAGTGCGCTGAACCTTTTCCACTGATTTCTGAGTTTCACTAATGTTCATGGCAGACATAAATCCTGTCCACATTTGTCCACATTTATCATGGAAGAAATCTCACATCAATATGTGGTTGGAGTCATCTGGACCCCAAAGAGAGCGGAAGGTTTAAAGGGTAACCAAACCTTAAATCAACCATTTTTATATATAAGAAAATTAAATGCGGCTCTCAAAGTGCTGTTGTTGGTCTTTGCAACATTTTTTACAATTAATAATAAACTTGTTTAGTTCCTAAAATTATAGTCTATAACAGGGGTCACCAACACGGCGCCCGCGGGCGCCCGGTCGCCCGCGGGCACCTCATGAGTCGCCCGCGGGTCTCTTCTAAAAATAGCACAACTCGTGAGCTGCTCAAAATTTTAATTTTATTGTGATGTATTTTTTTGAACTCACACTTGCCTTCACAAAGAATTAAAACATCTTAACATATATGTTTATTATTGCTGAAGCCAAAAACGGCCTATCCCACTTTTAATTTAATCGTTTTCTCGTTAAAACGAGATAATAACAAAGAATGGGGCGCCCCCTTCTCTTTTTCCCGCATGGAGACACTGAGACTTTACCTGTGTTGAGATTCTTGATTTTGTGGTTAACAAAAACAATAGAAGAAGACACTCCACAAAAGTTGTTTTTGGTCAGTTCTTTTACTTATTAGTGGAGCTGCGCTCTTCAAATGCCCGAGTGAACCAGCCTCCTCCGCTTATTTCCCCCAAACTCCGGCTGCTTTCACATTAACGCTGACATTTCACGAATTGGGTTTTTGATTATTAATTTTCTTTAATGGAAACACAGTTTATAAAAAAAAAAAGACAAATTCATTTTTCGAAGAAAAAAAGTATTTGCGCTTAGAGGAGCTGGTTTTGGTGGCGTATTGAAATTGATGGACATTTTTCGAAAAACGGTAATGGAAATGGACTTTTTTCTGATTAAATGCGCTTCTGGAGTGTCTGTCCGAGTACAGCACAGCGGGCGCCACAAGAGATCCACAGCGTCACTGCTAATCGTGCATCTCCTCTGTAAAATCAATAACTAGGATCAGACTTCTGACACCTGCACCTGGGACTGAGCGAGTCACCACACTCCTGTGACGTCACCCAAATTCTCCCTTTGTTAGTGAATCAAATAAAAAAAGCACACACGTCGCCGTGTTTTTAATGACTTATCGCTGGAGTTGGTTTGTGTTTTGTCGCATTTTTATGAAACCGTGTCATTGCGACACTGTGTTTTTTCGAAATTCCTAGAATTTGGTTAAAGTTTCATTAACGGAGACAGAACACAGGGCTGCTGATGGTGCGTTCACGGAGCCTCGGATATCGGCAGCAAAACGAAGCAGTTTATCAGAGAAAACATGGAACACCGGCACTGATCCGTATATAATCGACTGATGAAACAGTGTCGACGTTTTCTCTGAAGAACGGATTTGTTTTGCTGCGGATTGTATAAAAATTACAAAGTTTGTAGCGGACTGAGTTGAGCGGCTGCTTGGGTTGGTTTATTTCCAAAGCTCAGTGAACGCTCCATGCGCTGATTCTTGTCTGCCGTCAATCAATCTGTGCGGAGATTTAAGGAGAATAAATGGACGGGTGCATGAGACTAAATTAAAGCGTTTGAGGAGCGTAGATCCACTAATAAAAAAAAAAAACAGTCAAAGAACAACTTTTATGAAGTGTTCTTATGCTGTTTTTGTTGTTAACTACTTAAAAAAAAACAGTTTTCTCGCTTTCTCCTTTAAAAAGATTTAATATCTCGTTTTCTCTCAAGAAAAAGATTTTAAAAAAAGATGTAGGGCAGGGCATTTTTGGCTTCCTCACATTATACATGAACTTTAGATAAGCTTAGGTGACCTGGAACCTCGTGGATATACAGAGAAAAAAAGTGCTGCACTTTCCCTCCATGCAGTCGGTGCTGAAAGACAATGATTCTGCATCCCAGGCATCTGACAGAGTGGCAGAAAAATACTGTGATGTCATCAACAGACTTGGGCAAGAGTTTGAGAATAGGTTTTGTGACATTGATTAGCTCGACCCATGTGTGGCATTCATATTCAACCCTTTCATGAATGTGGACACGACATGCTTTTCTGAGCAACTAAGTTCAACGTTTGACTTGGATGCTGGACAGGTGGAGATTGAAATCATAACACTGCAAAATGACCTCCACCTCAAAGCCCACCAGGGTGCACCAAACTTTTGGTGCCTTGTTGACTCAGAGAAGTACAGAGGAGTATGCACAGCAGCTATGAAGACTGCCATCCTGTTTGGTTCAACCTATCTCTGTGAATCAGCATTTTCTGACATGAACTTCATCAAGTGCAAACACAGAACACACCTCACTGATGCACATCTGAAAGACTCGCTCACAGTTGCAGTATCAAGCTACACACCAGATTACACTAAACTGGTGAACAGCATGCAATGTCAGTCTTCCACTAACAAAGAAACAGATACAGACTTATGTGGTAACATGGCAAAGTTAAATTATAGTATTGAAATTTGTTCAATTCAAAAGTGTGTTCATAACACGTAGCAGTTGTAATTTTGTTAAAAACATTACATTTGGTCATTACCTCAAAATGTGACAAGATTTGTTGAGATTAATCAAGTTTTTAATATTCATATTTGTTTCCTGGCTTGTTGTTGTTATTGATAATTACGATGAGAAATCAGTGTCTTCACATAGAGGAGTATCATTATTCATTATTACTAATGTATAACTAAAGGCAAACTAAGCAAATTTATTATTTCAATTCGGTAGCCCTTCGTATGACTCAGTACCCATGAAGTAGCCCTCAGTTTCAAAAAGGTTGGTGACCCCTGGTCTATAACCTTCAGTGTGCTGCCCCCTGCAGGTTGAAACGAGGTACTACAGTTGAGTTTTGTGATTGGTCAACTGGTTTAAGTCACAAAAACTTCACGTCATCAAACTCTGCAGCTCCTGTTTAAAAGCCCCGCCCACCTTTGAATTCTCGACCCACTCAAGAGTTTGAGCTTTTGCCGCGATGCGGAGAGTGGCGGATCTTAACCTGCGATGCTAACGCCGAGAGTGGAGGAGGTCACCCCTTGACGTCGAGGACGGCACAGCTTGCTTGCTCGCTAAACCTAGCTTGCGGACCGGCAGACAAAGAACCGCTGTGGGACGAGGAGGCAGCCTACTCGGGCCTCCGGAACTTTGATTGTTTTAATTTTATTTTCATTGAGACAAAGATCCTTTAGTAATCTCAAGCTAAACTCACTGTCAATCACATATCCAGACCACACCTCCTCTGCTGATTCCGCCTCCCGTAGCCACGCCCCCTTTTTTTCATTTTTCAAATCCAGGCTGAGAGTGGAGTCGGCCTCCAACTGTCCTGTTTGGTTACCCCTTTAAAGAGCATCAACCGGGCTCACTTCAGACACAAATAAATATAAAATCAATAGCAGTACCTTATTCTTGTTATGTTTTAGTTTTAAATTGTTTTTCACAAGAAGCGTTAGACGGTTTGAACCGCGGTGTGAAGCGTTGTCAGCTGCTGTTGGAGGACTAACCAGTGAGCTAAACATCGTGTTCGATGATCCAAAGCATCAGCTGTGAGATGACTGTACATGCAAACTGGACTGATACCCCCCAGCGTTACAAATAGAAAGTACCCCCTCCCAGGTAGAACTTTCCAAATATTTGTCAGATTGTGCCCTTCCATCACGACCAAGCGGTTGCCATGGAAACCTCGACTCAAACCAGTCACTGCTTCCTGGCGTCGTCTGGTTCCAACGTGGCGATCTCAATATCTTGAAAAAATGGCGAATGAACTGACTTGATTTGGTTGGAGCATTTTCTACGGCTGAAATCACACTTGCTTCATCCAGTTTTTTTATACAGTCAACGATGGGAACTGGGTATCTGTAGCCACGCCCACCTCAAATCAAATTTCTAAAAAAAAAGAACATTAGGAAGCAGTTCTGAATTTACAAGTACACATCGTAAACTTAAAGGATTTATTAAAAATTGGAAAAATAAAATTGCAAATTTTAAAAATATATTTAAAACTTTATAATATTAAAAATAAAAGAAAATAAATTGTATATTTTAAACTCGAAATAAAAAAACTTAAAACTTAAAACTGCTACCAGGTGAAAAATGTTTGTTTTTGTTGTGTCTTTGCTTCTCCTCTTCCAGTCCTCAGTTTACAGCATCAATGTAGATTCTAAAGTTTTCACTGCTGAGCTGAATGAGACTCAGACCAGCCGCTGCTCAAGACGACCGACTCCATCAGCGCCGCGTCTGTATCGCGGAAAAAGGCCGACTGAGTTGACCTCAGTCCGTTGGAACCTGGGTAAGGTTTTTCTACAGGTGAGGTCACAGGGGATTTGTCCAGTTGTCCATAACTATTGACTGTATAAACTGAACTGGACAAAGCAAGTGTCCAGGTCCCCCATAGGACATACATTACCTTCAGCCCTCGTGAAATCAGGCCAGAGCCTTCACCGTCACTTCCTGGTATGTCTGCCGCCGTGATGCAACCAGACGACAGTGATTCGTCCGAGTCGGTCTGAGACGTTTTTAGAGGATCTACTGTCACCAATCATTAGTCAGCTTGTTCCAAGTCCACACCCCTCCCACTGAAAGCGGATTGGGAGAAGCTGTCAATCAAACGTTGGAGGCGGGGCCAGTGGGCACCACATGCTTTTACTGAGGCACCTGATTAGTCATTTTATAACTTGACAAACTGGCAATAAAGGAAAATATCTTTAGGATTAGAAAGAACGTGCGAAGAATAATGCATCAGAGTAATAATCATTATTCTGACGAATAAAATAACTGAGAAAATAACTGCTTCTCTGTGGAAGTCTATGGGACTTTGACCTTCTTGGAACCAGCAGGTACTTCCTGTTTAGAACCCGAGAGGGGAGGGGTTGCTCAGTCCAGTTCCTACTTATGCAGTCAATGATTGGAAGTTCTGATCAGTAGCAGCCCCCATCCCACCCCCACCCCATTCAGAAACACTAGCATAAGCTGGTCTACAGAAAGGGTCTATACCAGGAGTCTGCAACCTTTGCCAGTTAAAGAGCCATCTGGTTCTGTTTGGTTCTGATCAAACCTGATAGGTTTCCCTTTAGGAGCATTCCGTACTGCTGTGCATCATTACACTGGCGTTTTTCTATAATACATGTGAGTTATAGCTACTTTTTGGTGGGAATAAATAAATATTAAGATAAACTGGAATTTTCTTAGGGTTGTTGTTTTTTTGTTTTTAACAGAAGCTGATATGACTTTCTTTCAAAGTAAAAGACTTCCTGTCCCAAACAGGAAGTAAAGCAAATGTATTCTTAAACAACACAAGACAAAAATGACATTTTCTCTTGTTATACTTTAGGTTTACTTTGGTAAACCATCATCCTTTTTCCTACTTACTACTGCTGTTAACTGGAGCATAAACATGAGATGATTGGTTAATGATCCACTAGAAAAAGTATATGAAGAATTCAAAAAAGTTAATAACCCTTGCTTTTAAAAATAACTATTGTATTATTTTTCTTGAGCCACAGAGCCACTATGGAGGAGTAAAAGGTTGTGGACTCCTGATCTATGCCACGTGTCAAAATCAAGGCCCGGGGGCCGGATCCGGCCCACCAGATCATTTTATTTTATCGTTATTAATGACCCGATTATCTTGTGCTTATTTTCAATCTGTATAATTTTGACAAAACGTTTTTTTTATGGGGAGTAAAATATTGAAAGTTATTTAAGGTTTAAGTTGCTTTATTCTGGAATAATATTCCTGCCTTTTTATTATTCATAATTATGTTAAAAAGTTACAGTTTTAAAGTTTTAAAAAATTAGTTTTAGAGTGTTGAATAAATGTTTATTTTGTTCAATGGCCTCTTCTCTTATAACCCATCACAGGAACTAACACTCACCTGAGCACAGGTGTCATCTCACCTTTGCACAAATCGTCTGGGTGACGGAGTGAAATGACATGTCATTGACACGCTTGCTTGTATGCATAAGTATGTCTGTGAACTGTAATTGTATTGTGTACATGTTGACATCATGTTTGTGTGAAGACATTTGGAGCTAACAGGTACGTTGTACCCTCATCTCACCTCCTACTCTCTCCTTTTTCTCCTCTTTTATCCATCTGATCCAACAAAAAATATATACAAAGTATTATATTATATTATATATTATTATACATAGTATTATTAAAAATATTAAATTTTTTGTTTTTCAAAATACAAAGAGGGTCCACTCTTTGGATCCCTGAAATCATTCTCAGACAGATTAGATTAAATTTGATTTTGTCCAGAAACAGTTTGATTGCTTCACCAGAGCGTGAATTGATTTGATTTGGGGTTTTTTTTTACGATTATTTTGATTTTTCAATCCAATTTTGAGTTTACACATTTAGAAACATTTGTTTAGAAATACATTAATAATCAACTGTGTTTTGAATATGTTCATATTAATCTGATACAGTTAGATCACTGTCAAATGAATCAGTGATATACTGAGATTGTTAATATCATCCAGTGTTACATGGATTCTCTGAAGGAGAATTTCTAACTAAAATGTTCAGATCATTAACATCGTAAACATTGTTCTGCTTCTCCTGGAGGACGTTTCAGTTTGGCCACTGGGTGGCGATCGTGCTATAGTATTACACCTTATTCTAGAACAGGGGTAGGGAACCCTGGTCCTCAAGAGCCACATTCCTGCATGTTTTCCACCATACCCTGCTCTGGCATGTTCTTATTGGCTGAACACACCTGACCCAGGTAATCAGTGTAGGGACTCATGACAATTACCTGGGTCAGGTGTGTTCAGCCAATAAGAACATGCCAGAGCAGGGTATGGTGGAAAACATGCAGGAATGTGGCTCACGAGGACCAGGGTTCCCTACCCCTGTTCTAGAAGAAGAAGAAAGGATGAGGAAAAAACGTTTTAGACAAATGGTTACTGTAAAAACAATTTCCTAAAAAGAGTTCGGACAATTCATATGAAGATGGATGTTCATTTATTCAGTGATGTATGTTTAAGTCAACCGAGCGCTAGCATTACCTATGGGAAATTCCATTAAACGTTAGCATCAAGCTAGTGGACTTTAGCTTTATGTGCTAAATCGATCTATATTATTATAAATCAATTATTGATCTGTTAAGCCTAAATTGATTCAAATTGATTAAGTGAGGGATAATACCCGTCAAAGTCTGCATTAAGAGACATTAACTCACGAGGTCTGAACCTCATTGCTTCTGTGAAGGGCGTTAATGTCTCCTGATGCCCACTTCATCAGGTATTATCCCTTACTCAATAACCCTAATGCAGACGTTAAATTCAAAACATTTTTGTTCCAATCACACTGACTGACAGAAATGTATGTGTCAACATAGTAAAAAGTAAACTTGGACTTTCCATTTGCATAAATAACTTCCTGTCTCAGCTTGAAAGGGGGTGGGCAGAAGAAACCTTATACAGTCCCACCCTATTCCAGTTATCATTTTGTCCTTGTAAGGTTACTACTCACATTTTTTAAAAGAACATGCTCAGTATTTATACATAAACTCACACTGTACATTTTAACAGTTGTTTGGATATACAGTATGTATATATATATATATATATATTTATATATAAATACTCGCACATAAACACTCATACATATTGACACATAGACAGATCACTCATTACATTACATGTACGTTTAAACACACATCTAAACAAAAAACACCCCAAAGTAATCTAGAATCTAAGAGCTTGTATATTGTAAAATGAAAAGCTCTTTGCATTGTTTTTTGAATGTGTAAATATCGGTAAGTCACAGAGAGAGACCGCCCCT
The DNA here is from genome assembly GCA_003999625.1 of Oryzias javanicus. Classification (NCBI taxonomy): domain Eukaryota; kingdom Metazoa; phylum Chordata; class Actinopteri; order Beloniformes; family Adrianichthyidae; genus Oryzias; species Oryzias javanicus. The sequence goes on from CM012439.1 coordinate 4,763,708, forward strand.
TTCAGGAAGAGTCTGCTCTGACAGCTCCGCCCCCAGTCTAACACCAACACTCAATTTCTCCACAGAGCCAGCAGTGATCAACAAAAAACATTCATTTTAGATGCAAAATACCGTAAATTTTCCAGTTGCGTCCTGTGATCAATGAATTCCAGCTCAACAGGTGTTTGTTACTTTAGAGGTGTGGCTGCTTTAGGTAGTTGGGCAGATATATGGTCCATCTTTAAGAGAAAACTGTTTCTTTCTGTGGGAGAAACGAAGATACACTTGGATGATGTCATGAAAGGCAGGCGGAGCTTTAGGAATCGAGTCTTTTTAATTCCAGGTAGAAAAGAAACTCACAATAAATAACTAATGTTTCATAATGAGTTTTTTGGTGTTCCAAAGGTAAGATATGATCATATAAATGGATATAGTTAAATCTGAAAGGTTTAAGAAAATCATGGCAGGGCCACTTTAAGATTAAAATGACAAAAAAAAAACAAAAAAAAACAGCAAATTTGCTTTTAAAAATTTTCACAGATCATCAACTTTGTTTAGTGAAATCTTTAAAATGTCTATAAAAAAGTCTGAGAATGAAAAGCTGACCAGCGATGAAGCAGAGTCTGTTATCAAGACTTGAGAGAGACCTGTGTTCATATGTCTATAAAACATTTAAAACTCTCCTTTTAAAAACTAGAGTTTATGCAGGAATATTCTGATGTGAAACGTAGATTATCCCTCAAGGAAACTGGAAGCTAAAAACAAACACCAGCTTTAGCCTCGTACGGTCGCTCTGTGAGCATATCGCCTGACATTAAACTGATCTGTGGTGTGATCTGTGGTGACGGATGAAATGGACCTCCAGACCACACGGGGGCGCACTCAACTCAGAAAAGAGGAGAACCGGAGTTCCCTCCAAAGTGAGCTGTAGTTTGCAGATCAGTATCTGTTTCTGTTACCAGCAGAGGGCGCCATGATTCCAGAGCAGCTCCAGGAACAGCCTATCAGCAGAAGCTAGATCAGAATGAAGAAGACAACACAAACTCACAGTGAATGAAGGCCAAACGTTCACTCAACTGTCTGAATGCTCTTAGTGTCTTCCTGACAGGACCTGGACGTCCAGAAGAATCATCAGGTGTGTGACGGGGAACACCAAAATCCCACAATCCTCTGCAGTCGAGCAGATCTGAGCTCTGATTGGATCAAAGAGGGATCAAAGACCTTCAGACAGGTTTTGGAATGTTACCGTATTTCCTCCAGGGATTACGTTGGAGATCATTTGAAGATTTTCTACCTTTCTCTTGCAAACATACGTTCATGTTTTTCAGATTTTTTTTTTTACATGTAAGCATGTAAACTTTTGGTTGTTCCTTTTCCTCGTGGATGATGTCATATATGTGGGTGAATGAGCTGTGGGAATGGTCTGAATCTTTCCTTTGACCTTTGACCTTTCCCATTCAGGTCAACAAAGAGATGGAGATTAAATTCGCTTCAGATGAGTGGAAAGGTGAGATGGTTTCCAGCAGACAGGTGTTGACCGTGCGTAAACTTTGTACTTGTACTATGTGTTTTATGCATTTTCAAAAATGTGGAAGGAAATAATGAAACCTTTCTGCAGGAAATTACCTTAAACCACATCAACTACAAATAAAAAATGAGAAAAGAGAAAAAAAAACCCTGCAGTTTAAGTATTGACCATAAGCAAAATGAAAGCAGGTGTACGTCAAAGCTTCTTAACACCTGAGGTGTTGTCGGTAAAGCTTAAAAACAAAATCCTCAACATACTGCAACTTTTTAATGTTGACACGATAATCCCAGTAGATTGTGGCTCATGATGCTTTTTTTTCTTTCACAATCTACTGGAATGATCGTGTTAACAATTAAAACAAATCAGTAAATCAAAGAACAGAAACATTAAAGCTCTGGTGTTAAAGTATGGAGCCAAATTGAGGCCATAAATATTTGAAACCCAAGAAAAACAGAGAAAAAAATATTTAAAAAAAAAATGTAAAATGTCCTAAACTTTTTGCAACTCTAAGATAAACTTAATTATTATTTTTTTAAGTTTCAAAACTGCTAAATTTCAATTTCAAAGCTTTTTTTTTTCAGTTTCAATGCTTTTTTTTTTTGGGAGGGGTGTTGATTCTAAGTATTTCCGTTTCAAAACTTTTAGCTCCTGCTTTTTACAGCCATCTTGGGACAACTTCAGCCTATGATAGTACAGACTAAACAACCATTTTCTGCCCATAATTACCACAGTTCTCAGAGTCAGTGAACGCACCAGGACTGAAGTTACCACCCTCGTCAATTATGATTGGTCCTTCATGTTAGCCCCGCCCCAACGCGCCAAAAGTTTTGAAACTGAAATTTCAGATTTGAAGATGAAAAGAAAAACAGTTGAAGGTGTAAAAAAGATTTAAAACTGAAAAAAAAAATAGAAAATTGAAAGTTTTAGTTGAAATGTAAAAAATAACATTTGAAGCGGAAAATAATTATTTTAGAATAGCGAAAGGTTTTGGACATTTTTTTTAATAACAAATACCAATGTTTTTTCCAAATGTTTTTTATGGGTTTCAGATATTTATGGCCCTGATTTGGCTCCATATTAACGGGTTGACATAGTGACGAGACCTGAGGCCGGAGGTTCTGACCCGGTCCGTGATCTGATGCTGGGGGGGGACTGCCGCCGGGTCAGCTCAGTCCAGTTCTTCTCAGCAAACAAGCTGTGAGGCCAGAACCCACCAGAGCAATGATCAGAGCCAGCGTGACTCTCAGCTGCTGTGCGGCTCACATGACTCCTCACATGACTCCAGCAGGGGTTTTCACTGCGGGGCGGGGGAAGGGGGGGGCTGCAGCCTCACAGGTCTTTGTAAAAACTTTAAGGACTTCAACCCCCCCTCTCCCCGTGTCCTTGAGGGCACACCCACTCCTCTGAAGTATCGGCCTCAAGACTGCCGCACCCACACACGATAGGACCGCCACTGACTGTCAACAGGCGCACACACCTAACAGGGAAGTGTCTTCTTTAATGGGGGGAGGGGGGCAGAGCAGGATCTGTGTTCAAGCCGGGACAGGCACGGAGCCCACACAGACCTCGTGACGGCTGCCGACGGACCCCGAGGAGCTGCTCGCACAAACATCTAGAAGATTCCTTGGAACTGGTCCAACGTCCTCAGGACGGATCCTCAGTCCCTCACACCTGAGGAGCGCCCCGAACGCCCTCTCAAACTCCGGATGAGTCCTGTGAGAACATGACCAGTGAGACTCCAGATGTAGCGCCCCCTTCCTTTACTCACAGACAAGAGAGAATGAAAAGATTCAACCAAGAAACGCCTAAAAAGAGAAGAAATGTGAAAATCCAAAGATTCCTCCTGCAACCCGAGGAGCTGCAGAGGCTGTCAGAGTCTTCACGGCTGAACTGAAGAAAAACCTCGAGATCAACAAGAACCACGAGCTGCAGATATGCAGACTAAAGACCATCCATGAGTTCCAAGTGGAGATGGAGAGTCTACACTTTGGGAAAGAGGCTGATTCTCCAGAGCTTCTATGTTTGCTAAAACACTCAGTCATTTTTAGAGATTGAAGAGAAGAACCGAGAGGGGGGGGGGGGGGGGGGGGGCATCTGCTGTAAGTACTGGGTCAAGAGGACGGGAAAGAAGCACACTAAACCTAGAGCTGGGTATCACTGGGTACCTCATGATACAATATGCGATACATGTCTCACAATATCAATGATATCGCGATAACTGGTAAGAATAATCTTTAATGACTCATTATATAGAAAAACCTATTTTGGGAAAATATATCCCCATTTATTTAAAGCTTTAACACGATCATAATAAACGATTTGTCTTATTTTAAATTCTAGACACTTTAGTGCAACATTGCTGAGATCAGTGATACTGTCGTTGACGAGCATTGACTCCAATTAAATTGGAATTATCTGTAAGAATTATCAGTGTTAACAACAGTAAACATGAGCAGCAGTGCCGCCACTACTGTGTGCAGAATTGTTGTAAACATCAGAACAAAAATGAAATAATTCAAGTAGCTGTCAGACACTTCAGTGCTCACAACAGCCAGTCTTAAATCGTGCACCCCCCATCTACCTCAGAGGAACGTCTCACCAAAGGATGACGAATATAATGTTTTACAGCCTCTTCAGACCAAAATAAAAGATAAATACTTGGAGAGAACCCATCGATCACAGGACTGAACATCCCGATATAAAGCAATATCAATATTTTGGCACACCTCTACTAAAACAGTTACTCTCATGGATCGTCCTGGTCTTTGAGACCCAATAAAATAGTGTTTCTAAACATGTTTCTTCATTCAAATCTATGTGAATCAGGAGAAGACAAAAAAAAACAGGTATATTCTGTGCAGCTCTGCTCCATCCTGATACATCCACTGGCAGACAAATAGAGGAACGAATGTTTTCCTCGTCTGAACTGAAATCTGGATCTGAACTGTACAGCTGGTAACGTTTGGTTGAGGGGCTGTAAGCTAGTGGGAGAGCGCAGAAGGATGTCAGAATATGAGCACAGAGTCACTCTGCATCAATGGTCCCGCCCACAACGCAGAGGTCATGTCTAATGAACTCATGCTGCTCTGCAGAAATTAGGTCCCAGAGAACAGCAGGTCAGCATAACCATAATTAAGAAATGGGAAAAATTTGAAAATACATCTTTGAAGGGGCTATAGCATAAAAAAAAGTACTTTGAGCTTTTAAGTGTTATATTTTGATCTGTTCACTCATAAGAGTAATCCTCTAAAAATAAATAATACTAAATTCCAGCTCAAACAGGTTTTCTCTGCTTTAGCTGTGGGGTTTCCTTAAGCCTTCAACACTTTCACTATAAAATGTTGAACCATCACTTTTGCCGGGTAATTTTTACCTGATATAAAGTACCCAATAAAAAGTATTTTTTTACAAACAAAAAGTCAAACTACGACAACACGGGATAAATTAGAGTAATTATTTTTGATTTCTAAGTGTGGTTTATGTAAAAAAAAAGGAAAATAAAAAAAATAGGAAGATCCTAAAAACAGGTTTGAAAATGGCTGAAAATTTAGGAATCTCAGAAGAAAAAGAATCCTAAAAAAAACTCAAAAAAAAACTCTTTAAAAATAAATTGAATGAATCTGGGACATTGTCACTATATTAATCCTTTACTGCCGCAGCGTCAGCGTTAATGGCCTTTGATTTGCTGTAACTTTTTAATTGTTAACATGATGGTTCCAGTAGATTCTGAAGGAGAAAGGCGGCTCGACAACTACTGGAACCATTGTGTTGATGGTTGAAAATCTTCAGTATGTTTAAGATTTTGTGTTTAAGTGTCACCGACGACACCTCAGGGTTAACGACATCAAAGGACAACAAGTGAAACCACTTTTTCACATGATCATTTCCAGTGAGTTGAATTGCAATAAGCTGCTTGACCCCTGACTCACCTACACAAATCAAGAGAGAAAGGGGAGGAGCCAAAGAGCAAACCCCAATTGAAGCCCAATGAGGCAAAATTTTTGTGATTTTGGGCTATATAAATAAAATTGAATTGAAATTGAATTGAAAGGGGCAGGACAAAGAGAATGAAATGAATGAGGCTGTTAGCCCCGCCCCCATTCTTTCAACAAGCTAAAATTGCTCAAAAATGGATGTTCTAACAATTTTCACAAGAGCAAGTCAGAGTAACCCAGTTAGGACTGAAAAACCCAGGAATAACTTCATCTGTGGTCCAGGACCCTGAAGGGGGGCTAAGGGGGGCTAAGGGGGGCTGGTTTGGTTTGTTTTGCTTAGTGAAACCCTCTGAGCTGCAACACATGAATAATGCTTTAAATAAATAAAAACTGATAAGTTCAGTTTATTGAACAATAACCAAATAAGGTCAGATTTTAGTCAGACTGACTTCTGTTCTGCCAAACATCAAAATAAAATATCCAAAAGTTTTCAAATCAGTATTCAAGCTGATCATCACAGCAAATACTGGAGGTGGAAATAAAGAATGATGCTGTCCAAATTCAAATCACTATAAGTATCAAACCAACAAAACAGTAAAAACTTGTAGTTTTCCATGCAATAAAAGCATCATCACAGAATGAACAACAACTTATTCAGGTTCTGTCTCATGATGTAACACAAATAAAAAAGCAGAAAGCATTCACTTGTTTTTTTCCTTTCTTTTTTATTAATAGTTGTGAAGTTCTTAGAAATATTCAGGATATTTTGTTCTGATGTATCCAATCCTGTTGCTGTTAGTATGACACAAAACACAAATGAAGTAGTTTTGGTTTTAAATAAAGTACAATTTAAGCTAATATGTTAAAAAAAATATGTGACCTGCTGTTTGTGAATGACATTTTTTTCAGATAAATTGAATTTTTTTTTATTTTTTACATTAGAGTTCACATTATAATTAGAAACAGCTGGATAGCTCAGCTGGCTGGTGCAGGACCCGGTTCAGGTCCCAGGGCAGAATCAGCTAAAATCCAGTGATGATTCTTAGATAAGAACCTTCATTCTGCTGCATAACTTCATCTCTGCACTGTAAACTCTGACTTCTGCTGTCATCACAATTTTGAGTAATCATTCATTATATTTTTTAGTTTATCTTTACTTAAATAAATGTGTTGTTTGAAACATTAAAGATGATTTTTAAGTGTTACTAAATATATTATGCAGAGATCACTTCTGCTCTTATGTTCTTGCAATAGTGGGCGGAGCTTATATCAAAACTGTCTTTGATGAAAACTCGTTTGTCATTTCTGAATGTTGAAAATAAAGAAAAACAAAGAGGATTTCCCCCAGAGAGACAGCTTAAGACAAGTTCAGAATGAAAATTCTCCAGTTCTCCTCTTTTTTAGAGAGCAGCGTCTGGGTTCTTCTCCGTACAAGTTTTTGCTTTTGCATCACAGTTTGCATTAAGCTGAGTTTCTCATCCTAAAATTGTATATTCATTATAAAAGTTGCTTTTCAATCCTACTTTTTTCCCAGCGTTTGTTTGGGGAATAAGCTTTGCTTTTTTGTTTTTCATGATGTTCCAAATGTAAATGTTCTGTCTCCTCTGGGATTTAAGGCGATTTTTGATGTAGTGACCAAACAATGAGTAATTATTGTCCATCATCAGTTCTGCAGAAATCCTCTTTACTCTGTTTTTAAAAAGTTTTGTGAAGTTTCTTAAGGTATTAAAACAGTCTGAGCTCGTGTAAGGACTTTGCCACTATGAGTTAAGAAGCAGATAGTGAATCAAATGATCAACATCAGGGATTCAGGATCCAGAAGCAGCTGGCCAGCTCAGCTGGTCAAGGACAGGCGGGAAACTAAGGTTCAATTCCCAGATCAGAAATATCACATTTCTGATCACTGTTGAAAGCATAAGGTACTTATGATTATAAGTTATGACTACATTTTTCATTAAGTAAACTTTACTAGCATCATTTCTTATTGACATGTGTTAACTCACTGTTTTAACTTTATTGAACCAAACTTGTCTAGTTTGTAATCTATGAAAAACCTTTAAAAATTTAAGGCAATCTGTTTCTTCGCTCTGTTCTAGTTAACTCAACTAATCTGGGTTTAGAGTGAAATCCAGGATTGTATCAGAGTAAAACTCTCTGTATAACCACCTGTGTGAATCAGTGAAAGCTGCAGTAAAAACCTCTGTAGAACATGTCAAGAGCTTCTGAAGGAACCACCTTTTCAGGACAAAGCTGTGGAAGAACTTCTGATGGGATCTACAGGAAGAACTGAATGATTCAAGTGTGACTTATTGAAGAGAAATCTTCTGCAGGAAGAACATAAACCACACGAGTTCCTGAACTTCTGCTTGAAGAGCATCAACCAGTGCTGCAGGGAGAACATCCACGTGTGCAGGAGGACAAACCTGACTGCAGGAAGAACCTCATCTGGACTGCTGCGGGAACATCTGCAGCTGGATCTGCGCTGCAAGACTGAAGCAGGAAGAACAAAGATGGAGTAAAGACGAACATCTGCGGACGGAAAGAAGAGATTCTGGTTCTGTTCTGCAGATCTCGGTCTGCTGGTTCTGACCCAAACAGTTGTGGTTGTTGTCTTTGACTTTGGTCCTTGCCTCTGCTGTTTTGAGTCTTGGTGGTTCTGCTGAGTTTGGATCCCTTCAGAACCACCGCGGAGACATTTCCTGAGGACTTTTGCTGGGCTCTGATTGGAGGACAGAGGCGCGTTCCCGGCAGGAATGCCGCGCTCAGGTGGAGGAGAAGGTCACGCAAACAGCAGCCTGCGCCATCGCGCTCCTCACGCACTTGTGCCGCCCGGACGCGCACGGACCCACGGGCGGAGGCGGGACGGGGGTCTGGGTTCGGCTGTGGATGGACTGAGCCCCGCGCTGGGGTTGGAGAAGCTGAGGATGGAGGAGCCGCGCGGCTGGGAGGCGCAGAAAACTTCAGGTGGTGGGGGTGGAGGAGGTCATGCGTGGTGCTGGCTCTGAAGTCCACGCGCCGGCTCTGTGCGTCGGAACCGCTCCGTTCCACATTGGAGCTGCCTGATCCGGGAAGCAGCATGTCCTGCGCGCAGAGCAGGTGAGACATTCCGGCGCAGTCGGAGCTGTTTGCTGAAGGCTGCGCTGTTGTGAGGGTGGAGGTGGGACATTCCGGGGACGGCGGGAGCGCGGGGTTCCCGCCGGAGGTGCGGGGAGACGGCGGGGGTTTGGGGAACGCTCCGGTGTCCGTGCGCGGGGCAGATGTTTGGTCTCGCTCTGCGGTAACCCCGCAGACAGACAGACAGACAGACAGGCTGATGGGTCTGTCGTGTTGGAACTGCTGCCTCTGCATTCCACACATCCTGCTGCACGGCCTGATCTGCTGCTATAAATAACGCGCTCATGTTTGATCAGGCTGACTTCTTCTGCCCTCAAACTTCTCTGCAGCTTCTGTCTCTGCTTGTCAGTTGATTCTGAGGAAAGAAACAAGCTGGTCTGCTTCCTTCAGAGGTGGTGGTGGGCCCCCCCCGGCAGGTTAAAGGTCATCTGAGCTTTTAACAGCTCAGACAGAAGAACAGCAGAAAACACAGACAGACCTCCAACATCCTGAAGAATCCAGGAGGAACTGCAGCCAGAGTCAGTCTGTCCTCCTACCAACCAGACAGACAGACAGGCAGACAGGCAGCTCTTTGCTGGGTGTCTGCTGGTGTTTGTACCTGTCTCACAGCTTCAGGATGATAAGACTTTACAGCTCAGACCTGACGACAGCTGTGGACTTTGCCGCTCTGACTGAAGCTGCACACTCTCACGTCAGCAGGACGTTTCCAGGTTCTGGTGCAGGATCTATGACACTTGTTCCAGATGTTGGTGCTGAGTTCTTCTGTGCGTGTCTTCAGTGTGTGGGGAGGGCCTGCATTGGTCACAGAGGATCATCTCATAAACCAGAGAGTGCAGTGGTCCACAGGGGTGTCACACTCAATCTCACAGGGGCCCAAAATCCAAAACACGTCTTAGGTCTCGAGCTGAACAAGATAAACATTTATTGAACATCTAAAACTACATTTTTTGAAGTTTAAAACTGTAACTTTTCAACATAATTATGAATCATAAAAATGCAGGAATTTTATTCCAGAATAGATCAATTTAAACCTTAAATAATTTTCAATATTTCACTCTCTATAAAAATATATTTTGTCACAATTGTACAAATTAGAAATGAGTGCAAGATAAAATCGGGTCAATAATAACAAAGAAAATGATCTGGAGGGCCGGACAGAATTACCCAGAGGGCCGGTTCCGGCCCCTGGGCCTTGACTTTGACAAATGTGGTCCAGTAGGTTTAGTGGCCGAGGATGATGGAGGCTGAGCGTGCAGATGCAGAGTGGATCCTGTTGTTGGTTTAATTGGAGAAGCTGCTGAGGGTCAAACCTTAAAGGTCATTTCTGAAGGCCTCATCTGAGAACATATGATTCTGGGGTGTGTGTGTGTTTACAGCTGACAGCAGAAACACCACAACCGCCTCACCGGGTCAGAGGTCAGGACCGAGCCCTGCTTGACTGATGCTCTGACTTTGCGTATGGGCTGAGAGCTCCAAACCACCGAGGTTTATCACTAGAGATGACATGCTAGCTTGTTGTGTATGTGAAGTCAGACTCCATATTGGAATGTTCCAGATGTCTGTTTACTGCTGTTACAGATCTGGAGAAACTAGAATGTGACTTTTCTCTAGTAAATGATGTCTGTCAGCTGATAAAGGAGAACTTGTAGAAAACATCTGAACCAGATCTGAGTGAGTTTACTCTCAATAATGAAGGTTTAGGATGATCTTGTATTCTATTCAAAGTCAATGACAGCTTTAGACTTCTCACTGTTTCCATGTTTTCTGGACCATCGATCTTTTAGTTTTATGGAGGATGATCGTGGTATTTGTATGTGTGTTAGACAGATCAGATCAGAAGACCTGCTGGTAATCAGATTACTAAGAGGAGTAAAATAAATGAACCAGGATTTCCTCAGATGAAGATGAAGACTCCATCAGTCCTGAATCTCTGGACCGGGACATGTGTCGTATGAAAGACGTCTGCCTGCTGTCACGTTGGTGCTCGAGTCTTTCTGATGGAGGCTGGATGGATCCACTTGTAGAACTGGAACCTCCAGACCAGTGTTGCCCCCTCCACCAGGTGGATTTACCCCGCAGCGTTGCGTCTCAACCGGCTCTAGTTCAATAATAAGTCCTGGCCGCTGCGTGCTTTAAAGCGGACGCCGCCCGGACCTCGCCGCTCCTCGCCGTGGATGGAGGTCTCACTGAGTCCTCTCTCCTGTCTGTGGACCGGGCTGCTCTGTTCTCAGTCGGATCAGACCGTTTCCTATATTTATATATAAGACAGTTTGAAATGTGGTTCATTTGTTGCACTTTGTACAAAAAGATTTTTACCATGACCTGGAAATTATTTTTCTGATGATCAGAATTTTTTACTTTTTAAAATCTGAACTAAATGAATCATTTATGGTCATTTTACTGCTTCTGTTAAACCATGTCTCATTGATTTAAACCATTCCAATATGGCGTCTCTCTTACGTTTCTTGGTCTACAGTAAAAAGCCTGCTGTCATCTCTACTGACATTAACCTCTATGCTCCAAACCTTTGATGAAGACCCTTCACAGGGTGTCTCCAGCATGGAGGTGACCCGTACCTTAGCTGAGGTCAGAGGTCACGTTGTGAGCTTCAGCTCGTGAGCGAGTCAACAGCGTAGCAGCAGTTTGTTTGTACAGGGTGGGAATGCGAGCGCTACCTGTCTGCGTGGGCGTGTTTAAGGAAGGTTTGTGAGTTCAGACCAACGGCAGAGATATAAATCAGGGTGGGGAGGGAGGGTGCAGCAGGGCTTACCGCTGCTGCTGCTGCTGCTGAAGCTGCATGCAGATTGTATTACACGCTCTCTCTGCATGTCAAATCATTGCCGTTTATTTTTAAAGCACCGCTTCACAAACATGTTGTCTCAGAGTTACACAATAGACAGACAGCAAAAAACTTCCTTCTGGTTCTGAAATACCACTTTGGTCCAGATCGCTCCAAACAAATCAGACTGAATGAAAGACAAGTTGATTTTTTGATGTCATCACTGAGCACCAAGCGTAAGCATGACCCGACCATGAGAGCTTTGTGGTGGAGGTCAGCGACTGTCCACCTTCACCACGCAGTGACGGCGAGGGGCTGCACTGTTGTCCTGCCCCCGTCCACCCGGAGTGTCCAGAACCAAAGGCTGCTCGTCTGATGACACCACGTCAAACTGAGAGGAAGTCCAGGTCGTCATGGTGCCTGCTGTGTGTGAGAGCGATCTTATCTTCAACATGTCTGTTCTAAAGGATGATAACAGAACCATCATAATGGAATGCAGGAAAAAGCCTCAGTCTGAATCTTAGTTCACATGTTTCGCTCAAACACATTTCTGCACCAACGAAGTTTGAGTCAGACAGGAACTCCACACTTTGAGGGAGTGACTCAGCTTGAAGTGGGGCTGATGTGAAGCTGCCTGTGGGGTCCACCTTTCAGGACGTGAAGCCTGTGGGTCCACAGAGGCCGTCATGGGACGGGGGGGCTTGAAGGCAAACGGGGCTCTTAAATAAAACCCAACAGAACAACAACTTCAAGGACATGAGAGTGAAGATGCCGATCTTCAACAGGAACCTCTGAGGTTTGTCCTGGCTGAATCCCAAAGCATCAAAGCAGATGTCTTTGACATTCTGTTCCTCTGATGAAACCCTCCTTACCAGGATGGGAGGGGGACTTCAAAAGGGTAGAGCCTGTACTGAGTGGGCGAGGGGGTGTAGATCATTTATTAAGACAGGGAAACTGAAGACGGTACTGACTGTGCTCTGCACGAGAGCTGCCACCATTGGTCGATGAGTAATCGACTATTAAAACAGTCGACTAATATAATTGTTGATCAGTCGTTACTTTATATTATATAGAGTCAGAGTTTAGTAAAGTTAAAGTTATAATGATATTCTGCTAACGTTTTGGACTATTTTGGCATTTATTAAGGTTTTTAGGCTCTTTTGGAGTTAAGCTAATATTTCAGCTACATGCTAGCTGTTTTTGCTAATTTATAATAATAATAATAACAATGTATTAGATTTATCTGCACTTTTCCAGACCCTCAAAGGGCTCACAGTGAATATCCATCATTCATCCATACTTGGTGATGGTAAGCTACTGATGTAGCCACAGCTGCCCTGGGGCAGGTTGACAGAGGCGCGCCTGCCAGCACTGACCTTCACCGGGTCATCCATACGCACTCACACACCAGTGGAGCCACACTGGAGGCGAGGAGAGTTCAGTGCCTTGCCCAAGGACACAACGGCGGTTGGCCTGCAGGAGCGGGGATCGAACCATCTATCCTTTGATCATTGGCCGACCTGCTCTTCCACCTGAGCCACCGTCGCCCAATTTGGCAATTTTAGATTTTAGCTAATATTTCTAACATGCTAACATTCATGCTAACTATTTGGGCTTTTTTGTTTATTAGGCTAGTTTGGATTTTAGCTAATGTTTCAGCTACATGCTAGTTGTTTTGGCTAACTTAGGCTTTTTCAGTTTTTAGGCTTATTTGGCATTTAAATAATATTTTAGCTGGTTATCAACCTCAGCGAAATTAGCTATCAGCATTACCATCTTCAGTGGACAAATTCAGCTAACAGCAGTTCCACATTATCACAGGTAATGCTATTCATCTAGTTTTTAGCTAGTTTAAAGCTAATGATGGTGAGGATGTGTGCTTACATCCAGTTTGCGCATGACCCGATTAGTCGACTAATCGGAAAAAATAATTGGTGATTAGTCGACTATTGAAATAATCATTTGTGGCAGCTCTACTCTGCAATAAACTCCACGATGGAAAAGAAGCTGATGTAATCTGTACAGACTTCAGCTGTGAGAACTTCTCCTGCTCCACTCTGGTCCTCTTCCTCTTGGGAGTCAGGACAGAGGCCTGGGATTTCCCACCGTCACCTCCTGGAAGACAGATCCCAGGTGATGACAGTCTCTGCGCGCATTGGCTGAGATCCACGCTGCCTGAGCGTGTTGGTGCAGCAGTATGATCAGACACTCGTGTCATCAGCTGAAGGAAACGCATACATGTACAGACCATCATTTGCAAAAACTTGATGAAGGAAACATGAAGAAACTCAAGAAGCTTTAGGTAAGCACAGCTGAACACATCCTCCCTGGAGACGTGGAAGGAGAGGAGAGAGGACTGGCCCTGAAAGGACTGGAGTATTTGGAGTTGAGATGCAAGACAATGTTTAAGTAATTTTTAGAAAGATACGGTTGGTTGGAGACGGGAAAAGATGATTAAAATCAGTGGAATCTGAACTCAATAAAGAGGGAGGAGTGGATGATGGAGAGAATCGAAGGGAGGAAATGTAGGAGGCTAGACTGGACCAAGGTTGTTGGGAGGTGTTGAGCGCACAAGTAGAAACGTTTGATCCACAGATGAGGTTTGAAACTTCTGTGAAAATGCTAGAACTACAGGAGGTCAGAACCTGAGAAAAAGTTTTGGTGATGACTTTTTAAAATAAAAAGTCAAGAGGTAGTGGAACAGAACAACCCAGACAGAAGTGAGGCAGACTAAACTTCACGTAGCCTGTCATCTGGTGGACTCCAATGGAGTCCTGTATGTTCATTTATGATCACCTTCCAGAAAGATCTGAGAAAAGACGTAAAGCTACAAACATTCTGTTTCAGATTCTTCTGCAGGACCGCCTGAGAAACCTTAAACTTCAGCACAAACTGCTAGAATGAGTTCATGTAAAGATATGGTGGAAGACTGGAAGATGCCGTCCTTTGTGACTTCTTGTCTTTTTTTGAAAGTTCTGTTTGTAAACTGTGATTCCTGTTGCTTATCGACTATAGTGCAGGTGTCCATCATCCATCTGTCCGTCCATCTTTCAATACGACCGTTCGCTTATCCATCTTTTTGTCCATCCATCCATCCATCTATCTGTCTGTCTGTCTCTCTATCCGTCTGTCTGTCTGTCTCTCTATCTGTCTGTCTGTCCGTCCCTCCCTCTCCACAGCAGCTGTTCTGCAGCTACACTCTGAAACAGCGTGGGTGGGGTCACGGGACAAGCGCACTGACCACATTTGCTTCTCTGTGTCCCAGGAAGTCCGTTCTGTGCCGGGTTCTGACCTTGGTCCTGTTGCTGGTCACTCCGAGCTGCTTCTCCAGCCTGCAGAACGTGAGTCAACAGCCACATCACATCCATTCAGATCACTGCACAACTTCTGCGGCTAGCACGGCGGGGTGGGGGGGTGGGGTGGGGTAACAGAAGCCTTTTGATCCAAAAAACACTGTAGTTCAACTCTTAGTTCAATCAAGTCTCCCAGGGAGCCAGAACGATGAGGAATCATCAGTTGAAAGACTGAAAAATTAACAGCAGCAACAGAACCACAATCTGTAACTCCAGAGGGGAAACGGGCCGGAGAACAGCCCAGTGAGGCCCCCAAAGAAAGCGTTTTCACTAATGCTACGTCTGTGAAAATAAAGATTCATTTTGGCTCTGATCTCATCTCACCTTTTGACCAGGATCAGACGTGCTGATTACAAGTCACTTTAGTTCTCCTTAGCTCTGTGAACTACAATCAATCACATCCTGCTGTAAATCTTTGCTCACGATTCTGATTCCAGCCCAAATGTTTAAAGAGACTTAGCTCTAATCCTTATTTCTATATTTAATCTAAGTTATGTTTAATCTCGTTATTGACAATGTTCCTCTGGATTTTAAGGTTAAAGCTTTACTAAAATCAACCATTGATCTAAAGCCGGGTTTGTAACCTGGAGCTCCTCTTTAACTTCTTCATTGTGGCTCTTCTGGTTAAAGAAAAACAAAGTTTTAATTTGAAAAAGTAATTTATTTGAGGTCTATTTTCTAAGTTTATTAAAAAGAAAAGTAATAAAAGTCAAATATTATCAACTTCACAGACAGTTGAAGGACAGTATGTACCACTCCCTCAGGATTCTGACTACATTACCCATAATGCTCCAACTATTCATCCAGCACTTTGTGTGTTTGCCACAGAAACTCAATCTGATGTCAGTACACACATCCAGAATTTAAGGTGCAATGTCTATGAAGAAAAAGATAAGGATCAGTTTGTTAGCTCTGGTTCATTCGTCGTTTTTATTTAGATTTATGAATTTCTGGTTGAGATGCTGCACAAACAGTGGTTTTGAGTGTTTATATTTCATTACTACTGACATTTTTATATACCTACTACTGCACTGGGATGATTTTATGTGCTACAGGATGCTTATTTTCTATGAAAGCCACGTAGACCGCTAAAGAATTAGAAACTAATTGATATGATGAAAAAAGGCTATTTTCTCTTTAAGTTTCAGTTTTATTTATGCTCACAAAAATAAAAGTATTTGCATTTATCATAATAGTAACAATACTATTTTTTTCTAAAGGGTTAGAAAATACTTTGTGGCTCCTACTGGGATGTTGTCAGTAAGAAATCGAGGTGGAATGGCTGTTATACTGTTAAAACTGATCCAGCCACAGACTAAAGCTAATCTCTGCTTTAGTTTGACACTTCTTGAGGAAACTCTTTCATTATCAACAGCAGTAGCAGCTGCACAGTTACATTTCCCCGATTGGGATTACTCGTGTTTCTATTCTCTCTGGTTTCAGCGTTCTTATCTTAGCTGTGGAGCTTCTGTCACCCTTAATGCCCTAAATGCCATCCATCCATTTTCTAAACCGCTTTGTCCCTTTGGGGTCACGGGGCTGCTGGAGCCTAACCCGGCCCCTTCTGGGTGAAGGCAGGCTTGATGCCCTAAATCTTTAGAAAAAAATCTATTGCTGACTTGAACGTGGAAAAGAGGGTTTGCTGACCTCATCTCAGCGGCCGACGAGGCCGGTCCGAGTACTGCGCTTGATCTTGCTGGAGGATTTTGCAGCATGCTGCAGTGCTGCCCCCTCCCAACCCTGCAAGCGTGTGATGCAGCAGTCCAGGCTGAAGAGGAGACTCAGGTTCATTGTTCCTGCTCCTCAGGCGTCTCTGGTGGCTTCATGGCATCTGTCTGCAGAGGCGTTGTTAGGGCGTCCTCTACGGGCGCGACGGCAGCTCCACCTCCGAAACGAGTGGTTGCCATGGAGCGGCTGGTCTGTGTGCTCTCGCACCTGCGGAGGAGGAGCCTCTGTGCGAACACGCACCTGCGTAACCAGGTAAGATGAACACTAGAACAGCTTTCCAAAGCTACGTCCTAAAACAAGCTGGAACTGCTTTTGATTTGAATGTGAGGAAGGTCGCCATCATCATCACCACAGCTGGTTTTAAGTGTGGAATACGTGTGGTTTGAAGGGAATGATGTCACGTTTGACGTGCACCTTCCCTCCCTCATGATTCGATAAGTGTCTGAATTTGATCCATACATCCATCCATGAAAGATTCAAATAACTTCATGGTGAAACAAATGGATTCACTCTCGATATTTATCATTTATTTGACGTTTAAAACTATAAATTATGATCCATTTCACAGAGAAACTTTCTTTCTGCTTTAAGCCACATCAACAAAATGTCTAAAAAAGTTTCAAACAATTAAACCTTTTTTGTTATGTTGTGGTTAAATAAAAGTGAGTTATATTCATTTAGTTTAGGGATTGATTGCATTTCTATAAAAAAAAGAGTTTTCATATATTTAGTGAAATCGATGTTCATCCCTCACTGTGGTTCAGATTCAGCCAATAGGAATTGACCTGTGATTGGATGTTTTTGTTTGCATCACATGTACATGAAAAAGCAAAGACAGAATAAAACATGACAGGAAGAGGAACTGATGGTTAACTTCTTGATAAATTCGATACCTTTATTAAGCTCACAGCTGTGTTTTAACCCGTGGTGCAGTTACTGAGCTGATTGTTGGGACGTATCTGGATCTTTTACATCTCTACTGATGTCTACTTAAACCAAACACTGAGTTGTTGCTTCAAAAACAGGAACACGAACATGAAGGTCTTGTAAAACTTCTCACCATCTCCTCTGACGTTTCTTCAGTGCAGTTTCTCCTCCACGTTTTCTCCTCCAGGAATGCAGTGGGGAGGCCGTGTGCTGGAGAGCCCAGACAATACAAGACCTGCAACACCAAGGTCACTCCTCCATCTCAGTGTGCTGGGGGGTTGTGTGTGTGTGTGAGGGGGTGAGGGCGGAGAGCAGATGAAAGACAGTTCATCCAGACTATTTTGAGGAATGAAACACAAGACTGAAAGGATGTGTGTGTGTGTGTGTGTGTTGGAATAAAACCTTGTGGTCGTTCATGTTGTGTGTCAGTGTCAGTGTGCATGTATATGTTCTGCATGTGTGTTTGTGTAGGTGTAGTTATGAGTGTTTTGTGTGTGTTTTTGTCACCCATTATGCATTTGTCCATGTGTGAATGTGTGTGTTTAATTGTGTGGTTGTTGATTTGTATGGGTTTATGTTTGTGAACATTTTGTTTTTTATTAAGTGTTTGTTTATGTTTGTCTGTCTGTGTTTGTTGGTTTGTGTTTGCATCTTTTTGTCTGTATTTCTGGTTGTGTGTTGCCTTCTTTGTTTGTGTGTGTCTGTGTGCTCCCAGTGTATATGTGAGTTTGTGTGTATGTTGTTTTGTGTTGCTGCTCCGTGCACAGCCCAGGTTTTGCAGTACAGGTGGTCTGCAGGTGAGCGGGCTCAGGTTGTGGTCAGACAGAAGAGCTGGTCTTCAGTTTTCAGGAGAACCCTGGTTCTGAGCTGTTGGTATTATCGTGGTCAATCTGATGGAACCTCAGATGAGGACGAGAAGCTGAAAATGTGGATGAAGCTTTGGCTTCTGAACGTTTGTTAGACTGAAGGTCCGATGTGTCTGCAGGAATGTCCTCCTGGATCCCAGGACTTCAGGGAGATGCAGTGTGCTGTCTTCAACCAGAGACCGATGGTGGCAGGACACTCCTTCAAATGGACGACTTTTCATGGAGGTCAAATCACCTTGACTTGTTCAGTCTCAAGGTCCAGTCAGTGGCAGGTTTAGGTCTGGTTCTGGTCTGAGCCAGAACTGGTTCCCCTGATGGTCCTCTTGCTTTGGCCGGTGTAAAAGCTAAACTTATCAGAATGAGAATGAGGGTCTCTGTGGACTTGCAGGTGAACTCTGGTGGAGTTGACTCTAGTGTGAATGCAAGTGGACTTCAGAAGCTTGTCAGGCATGTGTGATCAGAGCCCAGCAGACAGGAATTTTAGGACGGATTCTTTGTGCAGGCTCAAGCCCCTGTGAGCTCAGCTGCCTGGCTCTGGGACACAACTTCTACTACAACTTTGGCCATGTGCTCGATGGCACGCCGTGCAGCCAGGAACCGGGAGCCATGTGTGTGAGCGGACGCTGTCTGGTGAGTCAGCGCTTTATTGTCAGTGCATGGAGCTCTCAACCTGTTTGTGTGAGGTTAGAAATGAGGTGTGAATGAAAGATAAAGCAGTATTGGTGGTGTCTTCGCATAAAAATATAAAGCTGGGGATGCTGTCTCATTCACCGGAGCAGAATTCTAAGGTTAGGTTTTCCTGCTGTGTTCCAGAAGCCGGGCTGCGACTCCATCCTGGGTTCGGGTCAGGAGGAGGACGCCTGCATGGTGTGTGGGGGTCACAACAGCACCTGCCTGCAGCACCGCAGCGTTTACAGGAGCAGCAGGCTGGAGGCCGGTACGGAGAACATCACGTGTGTGTCAGTACTGGAAACACGTGTGCATCCATGCAGAGAACACAAACACACATCAAGAAGGAGAATCTGTCAGAACTCACCCGTCAGTGCAGAGAACACTGTCAATATGGAGAACGTATGTGGGTCAGAACAGAGAACATGTTGTTACGGCTCTGTCTGTCTGAACCACAGATCTGTGTCCTATTGAGGAAGAAAATGGATTGATCACCCAGTGAACCTTTCACTGTGGGCCCCATATGGTTCACCGTGTATCTTTTTTATTATCGCCTGGAGGAAAATAAGTAATCACATCAGGAGACCCGAGCAGGCTGTCTGTCTGCTGGCATGTTGAGCGAGGAGGTTGGCTGCAGCCAGAGAACCGCCGCAGGGTTACAGGACCAGGGCTAAAGCGGGTATCCGGGTACTCGAATATGTGTACGAATAATCGAGTGTAATCGAGTACGAATGTTCACGATGTCCAAGATCACTGATTCGTGATCTTTATAAATATAGTAAATTGTAGTAAAATAAGATCAAAATATCATCTGGGGACGATGTATTTTTGCTCTGAAGTGCAGATTAATGTAGGATTTTAAGATTACGAACCAAAACAAAACCAAAAGACCCGCGGTGGTCACTGGAAGTAAAACATATCTTCAAGACGGTGAAGCTTCCGGTTTTCAAAATAAAATTAGCGTTCAAAAACCGAGATTGAAGTTCTGTTCATTGACAAAACTTCTGAAAAAAAGAGTTAGCTTTAACATCTGAGCTTTAGCTCCAGTGTTTACATTCTTTAGGATATGTTAACCTTTTCAATAGTTGACATAATTAACAAAACTCCGGTTTATTCTGAAGAAACGCAGCATCAAGCTGCTGAAAGGAGGATGTAATCAACGTGAATCAGCTGATTCTGCTGCAAAATAAACGACAACTAAATGTAGTATTTTACCATCTGATGTGGTCACTGAAAACGTCACGTGCTCAAACCTGAGTTCCTGATTGGCTGATGTGACAGAGCAACCTGTCAGACTTCAGGTATTTACATTTTGGCTGCGCCTTCTGATTCGCACCTTGTAGCTTAAATCGAGCTGCTGGCAGACTTTTGCGCCACACCAGTCGTTCAAATCGTGCTGTGGCGCTTCAGTTGGCCTCAGAGCGCACCTGTACCACTGATTAACATCGGAGCTGGCCGCTGCTGCTGAGTGAATCGTGTTCAGTGTGAATTTGGGGTGTAGGAAAAAATCAATTCAGCGATTATCGAGATATTTCATTTGGCAATACTTGTATC
This sequence comes from Oryzias javanicus, assembly GCA_003999625.1. Taxonomy (NCBI): domain Eukaryota; kingdom Metazoa; phylum Chordata; class Actinopteri; order Beloniformes; family Adrianichthyidae; genus Oryzias; species Oryzias javanicus. Next base: position 4,784,140 of record CM012439.1, read on the forward strand.
GATTTAGATTGTTGCCATGACAATATTTATTTAATTATTTATGAGCGTCCTTCACAGTTTTGCTTTTTTTTCATTTCCACCTCCGACCACTAGCCGGCAGCAGAGCGCACTGAGCCTCTTTGAGCAGCTCTCCACTCCGGCCAAAACAACAACAAGATCTGTTAAATGTTCAGTCAGTCTCGCGGTTTTGGTTGTTATGAGACATATGTTACTTCGTTTAGACTTGGAATGGGTACTAAACCCAAACTGTACCACATTGCTGCCAGTATCATAGAAAGACGTGGATTCTGGAGCGTCTCAGAAACATGTCATACACGGAGCCTCCATCAAAATGCTGTCGGCAAAGCAAGCAGAAGTTCTGATGAACTTAAATAAATGCTAAATTAAGTAATCCTTACTTTAAAAAATACTATTTTTAATTGTTTTTTGTTCTTTTTCTCCTCTTTGTCCTTTGTTGGTTTTTGTTATTTTAGGTTGGATCTTGGTAGTCTTATTTTTCAGGCTTTGTTTATTTGTTTTCTTGAGGTAGTTTTGGTTAAGCAGACATTATCAGAGATCTGCTGACTCAGACGGTCGACATGTCTGGATCAACATCTCCATGAGTTATTTGTTTGGTTAAGGAGCCACAATGGAGATAAAAGAGACACATGAGGATCTGGAGCTGCAGGTTGCAGACTACTGGTCTAGAAGAACTCTTGATAATGTGGTGGCTTCCTACTGAAGAAAACCTTTTGCAGTTCTGACCTATTAACAGCAGTTTAAATAAAATGTAGAACTATCCTGACTGCAGCCATGATGAGATCATTATCTCCTTCATTTCTCTGTCTGAGTGAAATCTGAGATGTTCTGAAGGGATCAAACATTGAGAAGAACTAGATGGAGGATGTCTGGGGTTACCCCCAAATGTACCATTCATTCCCTGTTTAAACTTTGACAATTTTTCTGTCGAGAAAGAAGAAACCAGGATTAGAAACCATTAGACGTCAGACTGAAAACACTCTTTTAGGCACTGGGGGAAAAGTTTGACTATTAAAGTAAAATTTCATGAAAACTAAAGATTTTTTTAAGTTTTGATGAAAAAAAGATTCCACACTAAACAGAACTTGTTTGTCAGGTGGCCCGTTCGGGTACAACCAGGTGGCCATGATTCCAGCCGGAGCCACGCACATCCGGGTCACCGACAACAGCAGGAACTACTTGGGTAATCTCTGGCCCGTCTCACATCACCCTGCATTAGAAGCTCTCCCAGAGACTGCAGGGTTGCCTTCCCCTCTGGGTTCTTCATCCTATTGTGTTCCCAGAGCACCATAAGGACATCTATTCTCATCCAGTTATTTTGGACCCATGTTGGGATTGCTGCTTTCAATGTGGTGTCACAGTGAACCCCTCAGCAGACAGACTCCTGTTATAGCTTGCTGCTGTTCCACAGTTATACAGTTACATGACTGCCATGGTTTTTAAAAGACAAGTGAATACTTTATAAAATCCAGTTTTAAAACGGCTCATTTCTTTTTCTGCTCAGCTTTACAAAACAAACACTCCCAGTTTGTGATCAATGGGAACTGGAAGATCAGTGTTCCTGGAGAGTACGACATAGCTGGAACCAAGCTGCTCTACAAGCGCTCAGCAGACACCTGGGAGAGTTTTGAGGTTCCAGGACCCACCCAGGAGGACCTCCATCTGATGGTCAGTTTCTCATCCATCCACCCATCCATCCATTCATCATCCATCCATCCATCCATCCATCCATCCATCCATCCATCCATCTATCCATCATCCATCCATCCATTCATCCATTCATCCATCTTATCCATCCATCCATCCATCCATCTTATCCATCATCCATCCATCCATCCATCCATCCATCCATCCATCCATCCATCTATCCATCCATCATCCATCCATCCATCCATCCATCCATCCATCCATCCATCCATCCATCCATCCATCCATCATCCATCCATCCATCTATCATCATCCATTCATCATCCATCCATCCACCCATCCATCCGTCCATCCACCCATCCATCCATCCATCCATCCATCCATCCATCCATCCATCCATCCATCATCCATCCATCATCCATCCATCCATCCATCCATCCATCCATCATCCATCCATCCATCCATCCATCCATCATCCATCCATCATCCATCCATCCATCCATGGAAACTCAAACTCCACTGACATTGGATCTCTCCAGGATTTGACTCCAGACCTTCTCATCTTCTCCTGTGTTCAGGTTCTTGCCATGGACAGAAATTCAGGGATTGAGTATGAGTACTGGCTTCCACCAGACCTCTATGCCCTCTTCCATGGGGGGAAGAGCTCGTTACGCCAGGCTCTCCACACTACCAGTGCCTCTGCCACCAGCAGGCCTCTGCTGAGCACAGGCCGACCTCAACCAAGTAAGAAGCTTCTATTGTGTACATGTGGAGAATGGCATCGAGTATAGGAACTTCACTGCACTGTGAAGTTCAGCTACTTCAGAAATCTGAACCCTCTTCTTCACTCAGAGGGAAACAACAGTGATTTTAAACAGGATTTCTTACTTGTTTGATGGAACGGCGCTTTCCTGGACCAACATAATTTCTCACAACATGACAGACACACATTTTGATCCCGTCACTCAGTGTCAACATCTCCGTCCTGCATCAACTTCATCTGTTCAATTTTTTTTTTTTTAGAAATTACCGGTTCTTAAAAGTCTGAATCACTAATTATTTTAATTTTTATTCATGACAGTTTTTATAATTAAGAGTTGGAGGATATGTGGCGAACAAATTTATTAAACAATTTCAAGTTGTCCTAGATTTGATTGAACTCTTCTTTTAAGCATTTCACACTTAAACAGAGCAATTCTGTGAAGGAGCTTTAACAACCAGCTAAAAGTATTACTCTAACACCAGAGTTCCAGTGTTTATGTTCTGTGATTTATTGTAACTTTTCAACCCTAAACACAATAATTCCAGTAGATTCTGAAGGATTAAAGTGGCGCGATCGATGATCGTGTTAAAGGTTGAAAAATGACATTATGTTAAAGATTTTGTGTTTAAGCGTCATTGGCGACGCCGCAGGTGTTGAAGGGTTAACTAGAGAAAATAGTTCAATAAAAACTGGTAAAGTAGATGTTAATTCATCATTTGAGAAATTTTAGCGTGTTTAGCTTTAGTATCTTCAGAATTATTGAACATTCTTGATCAAATGTGATTCAGATCTTCATTAAAAATTCTTAAACGTGAATGACGACTTTCTTCCGGACAGTTCCAGCTCAGACGAGGAAAACAAAGACGTTCATGGATCTATTTGTGTGCAGAATGGGGCGGAGCTGGGAGACTGTGGCCCACCCAGCATATTTCTTACATCACAAATACAGTCTTCTTCAAACTGCATTTTTATCCTTTGCTCCTAATTCTCAATGACTTGAATGAAGAAATACTCAGAAATGCTATTTTAATTTTCTTCATATGTTTTTCATGAAAAAACACAAGAAAATGTTCCTAACACATTTTTATCTTTAAAGCAGAGTCATTATGTTTGGTGTTTCCTAGTTTTGAAGAACGTGAAGCGCCCCCTGGGCCACCCCCACCAGCCCATCGCTCGCCTGGAGCGAGAGGAAAGCCTGAGGAATGTTCCATTGCTGCCGTCACCTGGAAGTAAGCCCCTCCCCCGCTCGCCTCTTGATCAACACCAATCATCCTCACAACAACAAGAAGGCATATATGAGCAAGAGGATCTGGTCACAGAGAAAAAAGAATGGCGCTTGAAAATTAGCCGGCCACCAAAAACATCATCTACACCTGCAGTCCTTGCCCGGAACCCCCGTTTTGAGCTTTCCACCTTTTTTCCAGTTTCTTCTCTCTTTTCTCTACATTTTTTTTCAACGTTTTTTTCTCTTGACTCTCTGTCGATTTAGCACATAAAGCTTAATCGGCTAGCTTGATGCTAACGTTTAATAGAACGACTTATGCTAGCTCTGAATCTTTATAAACTCACAGACAATAATGTTCTGAACTCTTTTAAGGAAATATTTCTTAAAGTGACTGTTTGTGGTTTGAAACATTGGTTTTTTCCTCATACTTTCTTCTTCTGAAACAAGGTGTAATGCTATAGCGCGAGCACCACCTAGTGGCCAAACTGAAACGTCCTCCAGGAGAAGCAGAACAATGTTTTCAATGTTAATGATCTGAACATTTTTGAGTTTCTCGTTTAAATAATCCATGTAACACGGATTCAGAACATTGATTCAGGCTCTTCGAATCGAATCGAATCATTTCTGGAAATTATAATCGATACCCACCACTACTTGTTAATATTAACTTTACAGAAATAAAACGATTAAAGTTCTTTGTCCCATTTGAAGCTCATCTTGCACGCTAAACTGCCAGTTACAGTTTCATTCACATTTAAAATCTTAAATACTGGTACTTCTGAAAAGTTGAAAAAATTTCATTTTGGAAAGGGTTTCCTAAAGTTTAGGAAATTTTGCAAACGGCTAAAGTTGCGAAATTTCCGTTTCTGGCTACAGATTGTTTCTGGCTCCAACTTGCATGTGACCAGAGGCTATTGTAGGTATTGTAGAATTGCTCCTAAAAATCCCAAACTAGAGCCGGTTAAAGTCAGAAAAGATTTAGAAGAATCTGTTTTATTGGGAGGTGGAACTCCTCCCAAAGCCCTGCATTTTTGAAGTGTGTTTGGGGGGAGTGAATGGGGCAGCCAACATGAGCAAGTAGCCAGTAAAACTTCAGCAGCATCGATAAAAGTTTGTGTTTTTGTGAATGGAGGCAAAAACAACTCCCTTCATGTTATCTGGATCAGAAAACAAAGTCAAACAAGCTACTTTGTGTCAGTCCTCTATTGCAAATCCAGAACTGCTCTGGCTGAACACGAGTGTGCAGTTGTTACTGTCTTTGCCCTTTCATCTGATGCCACAGCCTGGAGCTCAGCCTCTATCTACCCCCCGGCGCCCCGTCTTTGCAGCACTTGATAACCTTGACACAGTTTTGAATTCCGGCAGAAATGATCAGAAGCTGTCCTACAAGGTGACGTTGAAAACAAAGTCTGCTTCAAGGTCTCAAAGCTCTGTGTGTGCTCAGGATCATCATCTGGGTTTACCTTTAGACACATTTATTTACAATCTATCCTAGAAAAATATAATCAGTTGCTCATTACTCAAAGAGACTAGATTATGACATTTATTGGTAACATTTTATGAAGGCCTTTTAACACCTACTTTACAATTCAACAATGTTCCAATCATTGATGTACTGTTGTTTTCCTCAATGGAATGTACCAATGCAGCAGTTTAAAACAACAAGAGGAGCATGCTGCCGATATGTTTTAGAAGCAGATTTACTGTGTAGAAGTAGATTTCAGACTGATGTGCTTTGGACTTTCTTTTTAACTGTTTTGATTGTAGCTTATAAATTATAAGTTGCGTATCATACGGAATGCTACAGCTCCTCCATAAAATCTCCAACCAAAGTTTATTCTTCGCTGCACTTTTCAAGCTTACAGTTTGAATTAGACGCAGACGTCTCCTTTGAGGATGAGCGAGAGTGCCGAGACAAACTTGAATGGATCTTGTTGTATTTTCAAACAGAAACAGATCCAGCTGTTCACTTGTTAGAATGGTTATTTATTTGAAATCCCGCTGAACGGGCTTCTCACGTGCATCTGATCAGACTGTAAATGGATAAGCTGCGCTTCACGCGCTGTACTTCAGCGGCGTCACACAAATGCTCCCTTTAGCTTTACAAAATAGAATAAATGTAAGTAAATATGGTTCTCCCTCAAAGACTCGAACAATGACTTGTACAGTTCTCCCGAGTCAGCGTTACTAAGATGGAAGCTGGTTCTATCCAGCGTTCTTGTGGTAGAGGCGTGGAAGGAGGCGGGAACTCATAATGAGATCACTCCAGATTGGAGACAGTAACTTCCTATAGATTCAATGACTCAGCTGTGACTCACAGCGACTCAGACAATCACTGTCGATGGGTTGCAATCGTTGCAATATGGCGGTAGACATATCAGGAAGTGACGGTGAAGGCGGGGGCCTACTTTAGCGAGGGGTGGAGTTAATGCATTTCCAATGGGGGACCTCATGGCTCGATTAGTCCAGTTTTATTAGACTGTCTATGGTTATAGAGGACCACAGCACTTCCAGTCTGGCGTGAACTGCACCATAAGTTCACAAGGACGCCACTTCCCCGTGCAGTGTACTCTGTACCAGGTGTTTACAACACGGCTAACAGACAGTAGGTGTCCATGCTTTCCAGAAACAAGTCGATTTGATTGACAAGTGCCTGAACCATTTCGATTCTGAATTTTTTTTTCAATTCTTTTAATTATTCAATTGATTTCAATTTTGAGTTTACACATGTATACACATTTGTTTATAAATACATTAATAATCTACTATATGTTTTGAATAAATTAATACTAATCTGATACAGTTCACATACTGTAAAATGTATTAGTGAAATAATGAGATTATTAATCAGAATCAGAAGCAACTTTATTGCCAAGTATGATTTTACACATACGAGGAATTTGTCTGGGTGATGATGATGCATTCATCAATAAATAAAAACACAATTAAGAGAAGGAAAGGAAATATTACAACATAAATATAAATATATAAACACATTTTGTAACTATAGTCAAAAACATGAGATGGCAAAAAGCTACGCTGGAGAAATAGTGGAGGTAAAACTCATCCAGACTGTCACTAATGTCATAGATCTCTCAATATGACAGTAGAGTTACAGTCAGTGGGGGGGCAGGGAGGAGGGTTCCAGGTCTTATTGATAAGGCTTATAAACGTCCCTTATAAACAGTCAGTAGTAAACAAGTCCATTTCGTAGACATTTTGAAGTAAAGCATTCTGAAGAAGACGACTGCATGTGTTAAAAACTGCAGGCATAGATGTAGTTTGAGAGCAGCATCTATTTAACCCTTTACCACCTGACGCTGAAACACAAAATCTTTATCATGCTGTGAGTTTTCAGCTGTCAACATGATAATTCCAGCAGATTGTGAAGAAGAAAAGCGGCTGCAGTAAATGAGAGAACATAAACCCAGGAAGTCCAGTGTTAAAGGGTTAAGGAATACCTACGATGGTTTTGAAGCTTCAACAATGATCTCACCATAATTCCTGTACCAGATTACAATGTTTTATCATAACAAAATGACAGATTATAAGTTTGTAAAAACAACAGCACAAAGACATGCTGCCATTTCAGTCCATCAGTGTGGGTCAGCGCCTGGTGCCCACAGACAATGTACTGTGCGTGTTAGAATCACCACAGCCACTCTGGGGTCATTCTGTGCTTTTGCCCCGCCTGCAGGACGCTGTGGGAAGTGTTTGCGAGTCAGAGGCCGGACGGAGCGCAGCAGACAGTACTGCCAGAAGGACTTTGGTGAGAGTTCTGGTCGTTCTCTGCTCCTTGGCATCGCGCTGAGGCAGGCTGACCCGCTGCTCTGTTCTCTCGCAGTGTTTCGTGGAAAAGTTCTGGAGAAGGTGCAGAGCGGAGAGGAGACCCGCTACGATGTCCAGATCATCCACACCTACAGGAACCGCTACCGCCTGGAGCACCGGGAGTTTCTCTGGGTCCCAAACGTGTGTGACTGCCCCCGCCTGGAGAGGGGGAGGCAGTACGTCCTGATGGCACGGCGCCACATTAACTATGAGCGCACGCTCAACCGCATCCTGCTGGAGGAGGACAGCTACGTGGTTCCGTACCGAGCCAGGGAGGACGAGCTGTTGTGGACCCTCGAGGGGCTGTGCAGCAACAGAAGACCCCTGCAGCTTTGAGTGGAGGGGCGGGGGGCGTGTCAGGAACAGAGGGGCTCTTTCTCTCACCTCCACACCACGAGGTTCTGGAGATTTCTGAGGACATAAAACTGTTGGATAACCAAAAGTCTGGCCAAGAACCAGCAGAAACAGAAAGAGACCAGTTTCTGATGGACGCTCAGGTTCACCTGAAGAAGAAGAACACGTGTCCTGTTCCTCCAAAGTTTGCATGTGTGTGTGTGTGTGTGTATCACTGTGTGGTCAAGAAATATACCAAAAAGATCAGTCAGCACTTCTTCAGTCTGACTTATGACAAAGCAGCTGCTGGTGCTTCTAGACCAGAACTCTGCAGCCTTAAATGCCCCCCCTACCACTTTTAAGGCGGTATTCAGACTGGACACATTTGGTCCGCTTAAAGCTGGGGTGTCAAACTCAATTCCACAAGGGGCCAAAATCCAAACCTGAGGTCGCAGGTCGAACAGGATAAACATTTATTGAACACTCTAAAACTACATTTCTAAAACTTAAAAACCATAAATTTTTAACATATTTATGAACTAGACATATAGCATTACCTGTGATAATGCTAGTGTGAATGCTGTAAGATGAATTTGGCCGCTGAAGATGCTAGTGCTGATGGCTAGCTAAAATATTAGCTAAATACCAAAGTAACCTAAAAAAAACTCACGTTAGCCAAAACAGCTAGCATGTAGCTGAAATATTAGCTTAACTCCAAAATAGCCTAAAAAATCTCAGTAAATGCCAAAATTATCCAAAAAACTAGCAGAATGACAATTTTAAAACTTAAAAACTGCAACTTTGTAATATAATTGTAAATAATAAAAAGGCAGGAATATTATTCCAGAATAAATCAACTTAAATCTTAAATAAATTTCAATATTTTACTCTCCATAAAGATATATTTTTAAAAATGATACACGCCGGGCCTTGACTTTGACACGTGGCTCAAAGTGAACCCGTGTTTGTTTCCCCCAATAATGCGAAGCAAAGTTTCAATCTGAATACACACAAACGAATCTTAGTCCGGGACGAGGAACCGCTCTCTCACCCATCTTTCAAGGTGGTCTCGGTTCGTTTTCAATCAGACTGAACTTCTGTTGGCTCAGAGATTCCTCAGTCTTAATACAGACCAAACGTGAAGTTCTGGACTCCCTCCGGAAAAAATAAGCAACTGGTCTGGACCAACGGACATTTCCAGTCTGAATGCACCTTAAGTATTACTTATTCAGCACTGATTTACGTCATTCAGGTGAAAGGTTTATGACTGAGCTGCTTCTACAACAGTGTAGCATTCTATGCACGACAGCTGGCATTACACTCTAACAAGACAACCAATGAGCACACAGATCTCAAATCCTGACTAAAATGTTTTGAAATGTTTGATCTTTTCGTGTGACTGAAATCTGTTTAAGCACAAATTCAGGTTTAGAACAAAGAGGAGAAGATACAGCAAGGTAATCACTAAAGGGGCTATACCATGACTCCCTTAAGCCTTTCAGAGTGAACTATATCCATATATTTGATCATATATTACCTTTGGAACATTAAAAAACAAATTATTTATTAAATATTAATTATTTACACAAGTTTTTACTATCAGGAAATAAAACGACTCAATTCCTGAAGCTTTGAGTTCAGCAGTTCTCTGATAATGGCTGTCTAACCAAAACTACCCAAAGAAAACAAATAAACAAAGCCTGGAAACTAAGACTACCAAGATCCAAGCCCAAACTAAAATAACAAAACCCACCAGTGGAAGACTGCTCAGGATAAAGAGGAAAAAAAAACAATAAAATAAAATAGCATTCTGATGATAAACTCTGTAAGTTTTTCCATCCCTGTTGACCTGAAGACGTCGTGTTTGTTCATCTCTACCTCCAGAATGAACAGATTTTATATGCAAAGAAAAACTTTGGTAAAAAGTTTGATCTTTTATGATCACATATTATCTTCTGCTGAACAACATTGGTTAATAGCTGCACTGAGATGATCCTGTTTGGTACAGAGCATCTATTATTATGAAAACAAGTAAAACAAAGAAATCACCTTTTGAGAGATGCAAGGTTCTTTTTGTATTTTTGCTTTTGTTCGTGCCAAAAGTAGACATAATTTATATTTATTATTAAATAAATAAAGCCTCTTAAAGGTTAAAGTCAGACTATTTGGCTCCTTCTAGGTTCAATCAGTGGTAAACGAACTCTGGGAAGGTCCTGGCTCAAATCCCGGCCAGGACGTTTCTATATGGAGTTCTCCTCATTGGTGGGTGGGTTTTCTCTGGTTTCCACCCACTGTTCAAAAACATCCTTCTTATATTAAAAGAGGTAAATTGTCATGTCTGGTTATCTCTTTCTGCGTATCCCTACAACAAAGTGGCAAACTACCATGCATGGATGGGATAGGCTCCAGCAGCCTCCTGACACCAAAAAGGGATTAAGTGTGTTTAGGAAACAGATGAACGGGTTTGTGGTGTCAGTCTTTGTGTTTGCTTGAAAATGTGTAAAGAATGAGCAGAGAAACCAGAAGAGTGCAAACGCCTTTATGATGGAGCTGCAGGAAGCAGTTTTATAAAACATTTGATGTAAAGCAGGAAACGTCATCACTGGGGGGCTGCTCAGTTTCTCTGGTGGGGAAGGCAACAGTAAGCATTCAAATCACACAAAAGAGCAATGACGGCTCCTCCAGAACCGGTCCTGCCAGGACTCAGGCGACACCCGTCCAGGAGCAGCAGACCATCGCTGTGCAGAGGAGGAGTCATTTCTGCTCTGGGGTCAAGTGCACTTCTGTGCAGCTCAGGGTCATAACCTTCAAATCAATCATTTTCATGGAGGGAAAACACTTTCAATTTTTCCTTTGAACTGTATTATATCTAAATGTCAATGTGTTGGACTCCCAGAATGCACCAGTGCTTCTCTGACCCAGGAAGGACCTTCGGCTTCCTGATCTTCGTCAGGGTTTCTGCTGCTCACTTTATGGCAGCTTCCTCATTTCTGGTGGGATCAAGCCCCCCACCCCCCACCAGATGAAATGTCAGCAAGCAGAGTATGGGGGCGGGATGAATATAAACGCTAAGCAAACTTTGATCCATCATTTCTGGCAGTTTCTGGAGGGGTTGTTGATGCTGGGAGGTCATAAATAAAGGTGCTCCTCTGCAGAATCAAAGCCCCTCTTAAGTCTACATTCAGCGAAAATAAAACACCAAGAAACAGTAAACAATCAGACGTGTTCTCCTTCTTCTCCAGAAGCAACTCCTGAATACTTCAGAACCACCGTCCTCTCCTTTTCCAGGAGATGGTCACTTCAGGACCGGTTCTGCTGCTTTTCTCTCACGTTGGGAGTCTTTGGCCCACCACCTCATGCGGGGGGGTTCAGAGGCCTTTCTTCACAAGGTCTGCTTCCCGATTCTCTTCAGCATCAGACGGTGACGCTAACGTGGCGGGAGGACGCTGGGCGGCGTTTGATGCGTGATCGTCTGGGTCTGGACTCGTTTTGACAGCTGCACAGAGGGCCCAGCAGCAGCCACAGGTACAGGGCCACGCAGGCCCAACAGGAGGACATCTTTACCCAGAAGGTAGACCAGCTGCCGTGTGTGAAGGTGGTCTCCAGGACCGCAGACTCGTAGCTGGAAGCAATGAGAACACAGGGCAGTAATGATGAAGGACTGGAACGCAGACACTTGAGTGAAACCCGGACGTAGGACCAGCTCACCTGAACCAGTTTGTGAGGGTCATCATGACGTAGAGCGAGGCCAGGAAGAAGACAAAATGAAAGAAGAAGTAACTGTAAGCCACTCTCTGCGTCTCGTTGTGAATGACCTTCTGACAGCCTTTGTCCTCGTCGTCAACAACAAACTCCTCTTCAGCTGGAACACAGAGAGCAGAAATGTTGATTGAAAGAGACCTGCAGGGCATGATGGGAGCTGAACCGCGGCCGGAGAAACTCTCAGGTCCCAAAGAACTTTGTGTTCAGCACCCACGTGTTCCCCAAAAAGATTGCTTTGACTGATGTTCTGCAGGCCAGGTGCAGGCCGTGTATGTAAGAGCAGGTCGTCTTAACGGGTTGACCCCTCAGAGAGCGCATAGAGCACGTGTTAACGTCAAGGCCCGGGGGCCGGATCCGGCCCTCCAGATCATTTGATGTTATTGTTGTAAATGGTGTAAACTTGTATAGCGCTTTCTACGTTCCTTGAAGGGCCAAAGCGCTTCACAGTCACAGTCACATTCACAAAATGATGGCGGCTCCACTGTTCAACACTGGCGCCAACCTTCCACCAGAGGCAATGGGGGGTTCAGTGTCTTGCCCAAAGAAACATGGGCGGGCAAGGCGGGAATCGAACCTGCAATCAGGAATCGACCGCCCTACCTGGTCTGATGTCATCTTTCTCTCATTTCTAACTAGGATAATTTTGACAAAATATATTTTTATAGAAGGTAAAATATTAAAAGTTATTTAAGTTTTAAGTTGATTTATTCTGGAATGATATTCCTGCCTTTCTATAATTAAAAATTATCTTCAAGAGTTAGCGTTTTAAAGTTTTGAAAATTGGCATTCAGATAGGTTTTTTGGACCATATTTTAGGTTATTTTGAAGTTTAGTTAATATTTTAGCTACATGCTAGCTGTTTTGTCTAATGTAGGCTTTTGTCAAGTTTTTTATGCTGTTTTGGAGTCAGGCTAATGTTTACACGCTCGCTGTGTTGGCTTATTTTAGGCTTTATTCAGTTTTTTAGGCAATTTTGAAGTTGAGCTATTTTTTCAGCTACATGCTAGCTGTTTTGGCTAATTTAGGATTTTTCTTATTTCTTAAGCTAATTTGGCATTTAGCTAATATTTTCACTGGCGATCAGCTTCAGTGATTTCAGCTTCAGCGTTTTTAGTAATCAATTTCAGCATCTTACAAATTCAGCATACAGCATTCACACTAGCATTATTGCAGGTAATGCTATATATTTAGTTTAGAATTATTATAAATGTTTAACCTGTTCGGTAGGCAACCTAAGGTGTTTTGGATTTGGGCTCCATGTACGTTTGAGTTTGACACCCCTGCCACAGAGAGAAAGTGTTCATGCCCTTACTTTGGTGCATGCTGCGGCGACAGGTCATAGTGAACACATCAGTGGGTGAGACGCAGGTTAATCTTACAGATTGCATATTGCTCAAGAGCCCTTAATGCTGTTTATGTGATACAGTGCTCTCTTTGCTGCGGCCTGACTGTTAGAAATGAGACAATCAGACTGTAGTTTGTGAGGACTTCCACTCAGGCTTCAATGGGCTCTACGTATCACCTGAACACCTCGTACAGTAAGGAGACACATATGTGCTCCTCTTAAAGATCTGGGCAGGAACACGTTACACCGATTTTGAAATTACTGTATCGGCTCCCTGTGAAATTCAAAATGTATTTTAAAATGCTTTTATTGGTTTCTTTATGTTTTTTATGGTATTAGACTTTCACATCTATCGGACATGATTTTAAGGTATGAACACTCGCAGACCCTGAGATCCTCTGGTTCAGGCCTTTTGGTTTATTTATGGGCTGCACGGTGGAGCAGTGGTTAGCACTCCTGCCTCACAGCAAGAAGGCCCCAGCTCAAATCCCAGCTGAGGGATCACAAACACCAACTGGACCTTTCTGTGAGAAGTTTGCATGTTCTCCCCGTGCATGTGTGGGTTTTCACCAGGTACTCCAGCATCTGAAAACATGCTTCATAGGTTAATTGGTGACTCTGAATTGCCCCGAGGTGTGATTGAGATCCTGCAACAAACTGACAACCTGTCCAAGGTGAACCCTGCCTTCACCAATCAGTACCCCGGTTAGGCTCTGCAACCCCACAGAAGACAATACAACCAGCAGCTTCACTGCATGATGGTGAACCGACATGAATGTCAATCTCAAAATAATGAAAGCAAACATCAGTATGGCCTTTCACTGAATTACAATCCTTTACGTTATATAATCTTCTACAGCTGCATCCGGGTTAGCTAGCTACTGTGACGTATCAGAGTTTCAGGAATCCAGAGTTTTTCCAGCCAGCGTTTGAGTGACAGCGACTTAAAAGAGAAATACTCGGAAAAACAAAAACAAAATTATTTCTTATTATGTTTTTTATCTTTCAGAAGAAAATGCCACACAAACATGTTAAAAACTCAAAAACCAGGATTTCCATTGGAGGGGGACATTAAAAGAGCCGTTGTAGGTCAGTCCTTGGAGAACCAAAAACATAAATCTGCCGTGTGAGGAGCTGTGAGGAACAGATGTTACCTTTACACTCTGCTCCACAACTTCTGGGTGGACTTAAACCGGACCTTGATACAGAACCCTCTGCTCAGACTACCGTAGCTTATGTGGTGATCCGATTCCATTCATGAATCAAGCTCAACTGCGATTCTTACTTTTTAATATCATCTTTATTGCTATGTGTATATTTACTAGATGGAGAAAAATGGAAAATATTTTTATTAAATCACCAAAATTTATACCTTTATTTAGAACAGGAAATCAGAACCAAGAAAACTGATTAAAAAACCCAAAAAGATTCAGTTGGAAAGAAATTTTGTCATTTTAAGCTTTTTTTGGTCAACCTTCTGGTTAAGTTCAGCAGTAACATAAACAATATAAAAAGGATAAAAATCACTGCTGTTCAGGATCATTTAACAACGAAACTTGTCAAGTGTCAGCAGCTGCTCTGCTGCTAACTCTCTCTGACCTGCCCTGCTTCTTCTTCTGTGGTTTTTATCTTCAGAGTGGGTGAGTGCCCACCAACCTGTGTCTTCCTCGGGGCAGCAGAAACAGCAGGTTGCTTTCTGGAACTCATATCGGTAAACCTTTATCATCCAGAAGGGCCCGAACATCTCCGCCAGGTAGGAGGCCTCGTTGCTGCAGTGACAGAAGAGCATGAAGTTCTGGCTTCTCCGGCTGCTCGGTTCTGGACGGGAATCTACTCACCAAGCAAAGAGGACGCAGCAGTACATGATGAAGGCTCCGATGATGGCTACAGCGTTGCCTTCGTTCTGGATGCCGTCCTGCCCCACGTTGGGATAGCAGACGGTCATGTTCCTGCCCTGGTGGAGCACTGACACAGAGGAGCATGTCACATGTTTGCTCAAAGAGAGTTTATTCATGCTCAGGTTTTTCTTCACAGATAAGTCACATTTGAAAGTCTCAGCAGCAGAAATGAGCGAGGGCTCATGAAAAGTCAGCAACCTTTAACAGTAAAGGAGCCATTTGGGCTCAAGTTCTATTAATCAAAACCAAGAGGGAGCCACACAATCTTAAATATAAAGTCCCCCATGACAATTCTTTTTAATTAAAAAAAAATATTGCCATCAGTGTTTTAATTAGGATTATGACGTTTTTAGCCAAAATCCCACAACCCAAATGTCTTAAAAAGCCATTTTCATGTTGATCTGAAACCTCTGTTTCCAAAATCTCCTCTGAGGGGGCGTGGCTTCTGGAGCTGAGCAGAGCTGCACCGTAAAGATGTCTCTGTATCTCGCCAGCGTGAATCATCACCTCCACAGCAGTATCAGTTTGAGCTGGACGCTGGATATCACTCAAACGAGGAAGTGAGGAGCTTCCTGGATTTACAAATGAGCCGCCGTTCACATTTCCGTGGTCACATCAAGAAGCTCCGTGGAGTCTTTTGGAGATTTTCCAGCGTTCTCAGGACTGCTACTGTAAGTATTGGATGAAAGTCAAAGCAAAAATCCAGTGAGGGCTGACTGGACCACAGAAATGTGAACGGCGGCTCATTTGACTGCTGTCAATGTGAAGATAGCATCTTCTCTTCTCCAGAAGCTGAACTAGACACGCTAGCCGGACCAGATGAGGGTTTAGTGCATGTGCAGCAGAAAGAAGATGATTGATGAAAAACAGAGTGTGTCCAAGACTGTTTGGTTGATTTAAAAGGAGAAATACTCAGAAATGTAAAAACTAAATGATTTATTATGACATTTGTTCTCTTTCAGAAGATAAATGACACACAGACATGATAAAAACTCTAAAAAAACATGATTTTCTTTGGAGGGAGACTTTAGGAAATTTAGATTAGCATTCATTATCTTCTGTTTTTTAAAAATAACATGAAATGTCTATTTTTTGGCACATGAAAAAATATCAAAATATAATATAAAAAGAACCTATCATCTCTCAAAATGTGATTTATTTTTTTAGACTTCTTTTCAGAATAAAAGACTCTGTGTCAAATGGGATCATCTCAGTGCAGCTCTGGACAGCGATAACCAATGTTGTAAAACAGAAGATAATATGTGCTTTCAGTCTTCCACTGCTGGGTTTTGTTATTTTAGTTTGGGGTTGGACCTTGGTAGTCTTAGCTTTCAGGCTTTGTTTATTTGTTTTCTTTAGGTAGTTTTGGTTAGGGGGAAGCTGCTGACTCATACGGTCGACATGTCTGGATCAGCATCTCCATGACTTCTTCTGTTTGGCCAAAGAGCCACCATGAAGAGATGAAAGAGACACAAGTGGATCTGGGGCTGCAGGTTGAAGACTCCTGGTCTAACGTAACTTCAGATGCAATGCAGAGAGGCGGCTGTGCTGCAGAGCTTGACTCCACCTTGCTCTTCTGCTGATGAGGGACCCCTCTGTGAGATGACTGAAACTATCAAATGTTTTTCTGCCCACAGATGCCCCCCTCCCCCACAGCCATGCCTCCATAACACTGACATGGAGAGATGCAGCAGACCCCCCATGAATGCTCTGAGCTCAGTAAAAACACCAGCTGAGGAGAAGATTCACCAAAACCTTTTCTCCCTCCATGGTTCCAGTGTTGCAGTTTTGGCCTTAAGCTGGGACCTGAGTCCCTCATGTAAATGTGAGTTGTTCTTCTGATCCTCATGGGACTCGTAAGGGGTGGAGGGGCTTGTTTCATCCACTGTAAGGAGATCCGTTTTGAAGTCATAGAGGTCTGTTCGAGAACACGT
This sequence comes from Oryzias javanicus, assembly GCA_003999625.1. NCBI lineage: Eukaryota > Metazoa > Chordata > Actinopteri > Beloniformes > Adrianichthyidae > Oryzias > Oryzias javanicus. Next base: position 4,800,893 of record CM012439.1, read on the forward strand.
TCTGACATCGCTGAGCCGTCATTTTGTCAGGAATGCACAGAAAGAACACCTCTTTGTATGTTCCAATGGCAGGCCACCAGCTCCGTGCACAGCATGTCTGAGCACATCACCTGTGGATGTGTGGAGCAGGTGAGTCATGGCAAATGGAGGGAAGCTTGTGCGTGTCGGCGTGTGTGTCAGTTGACTGTATTTTGTTAGCCTGTACATGCAGCAACAAAGTAATATCCTTAGGTAGCAGGTTTCTCTGTAATTATCAGCTTTACAGATGGGAACGAGACTTCTCATTTCTAATCCACAGAACTGTACTTTGGCATTTTTCAGACACTTTCCTGACGTGTTAATGCTCACACCTGGAGCCGAGCCACGGCTTTGATAACATTTCCTTCAGTGTGTCGCGTGTGCGTCTGCTCCAGGGGGATCGGTTAACATACCTTTTTCTGGAGGACGACTGGAGAGAGCAGAAAAAGTCAAGTACATGACATAACAGCTGATGATGGAGGCCTGAAGGAGACCAGAGCGAGGCTGTTCTGCAGGAGGACAGACCATAGTCACAAACACACAGATTTCCATTGTTATTTTGTACATTGTGTTGTGAAAAAGCTTCTCACACCTGCACAGGTAAACATTAAGCAGCAGATGTTCATGGTAAACAGCCACAATGACTTATTCTATTGTGTTTATCATGGATGAATGAATATATCTTGTTTTTCTGAGTAGAGAAGATGTAAAGGAACAACAGTAGAGAACGCATGGAAATTTCTCAAACTTGAAGCAGGATTTCAGCTGTTTGTGTCTGGATGTAACACATTCCAAAGACAGATCCCACTTTACACAACATTACTGTCACTGCGCATCTTCTCTGCTCTTGTAAACACTTTGAAATGTCGGAGACAGATCTATCTGGCGGTCCAATCTTTGGCCTTAAGTTAAGTACTGATTCCCCTCCCTCCCGTGTTGGTCTGCAGAGGTTCAGGTGTGTGTGCTGAAACACGTGTGCTCACTCTGCTTCACGCATGGTGTCACAGCGATGAAGGACATGAGGCCGCACAGCCCCAGGTTGACCCACAGCAGGACCTTGTTGAAGTGGCAGGCGATGGGATGCGTGTAGTACTTATACATGAAGGTGAAGGCCATGGTCGCGATCGTGTAGAAGAAGAGCGTGGCACACATCACAGCCAGGTACCAGCGCTTGTTCTCTGCAGCTCCAGTCAACCTGAAGCATCACAAATGTTTTGTTAGCCAAAAGCAGTTTTTTGGTGAAGCATAGATATGATGTTAAGTTTCTGCCAAAAGTCTCCCATGAGTGTATATCAAACTTCATGCGTGCATGGTCGGGCCACGGGGTGGGGAAGCACAACCAGAGGAACTCTCTTCAGGTTCATTACAGGTGGAGTGGAAGTAGTTTGGTGTCAGAAATCTTAAAATATTGAATTTAAAATTAAATTGTATGTTTGTTCTGTTTTTGATTTAATACTTTAATGGAAACACAAAGAACGTATCTGTTTCTTTATGATAATTTAATGAATTATAATTATATGTAATTGTTATTTTTAATTTTTTTTTTTTTTTTACACAGACTCAGGAATGCCTCCACGAGCGGGCAGGAGGGGTTCCACGAGTGTGTAGGACCAGAGGAGCGCTCGTGGAGGGAGAATCGCACCCATGGAACGTTTATTGCGCGTGTGGCGTTTGATACGAGACTGTTGGCAGAAACTGAATCCCATACATAGATCAGTTCATTCTCCAGTTTTTGTCTTTAGGATCAACAACAGACAGTAAAGAACAGCAGAAACTCTTTCAACGCCACACCTGCACACATCCATGCTCTGTTAGTGAAGGCAGGACCACAACTGAACACACTCACTGGTTAGCTGGTCAGTCAGTGAACTCGGGTTAGGGATGAAGTTCAATCATGAGTCATGAGAGTTAACATCAAACTAGCACACGGTTCTCTCCTTATTAGCATCTATTAGCATCCCGCCAAAGACCTCTGCTGCAACATCATTGAGCCCAGACAGGTGAGGCCAGCTCAGGTGTTTGTGTGCAGGTGTTTTGCTGAAACTGGCATAGTTTGCTCTGATAAGCAGCAAAGCACAAGAATTTAAAGAAAAAACAAAAATACAGAGAGAAAAAAAATGAAATTAAAAATTTTCAAACAATAAAAAACTCAGAAGTACTGATGTAAAAATTCAGTCAAGCCACAATTTGATTCAAGTTTCACAGTTTTAAAGTCTAATTTCATTTTTTTTCTCTCTTTTTGGTCACAGTAAAGCTGTGATGAAAATGTAATGCTGCAGGGTGAGGAACAAATCTCGGCTTTGCTTGAACTTGTGTTAATAATTGCGATCGTGACATCCCAAAATCCTGGAGGGGTCTGACTTTTGAGGAACTTTGAAATCTGAAGGAGCTGCAAGAATTTCCCATGAAGGATGATGAAGAGCCCCACACACACTACAGCAAACCTGCATGAAGAAACGTCATCTGCTCTGCATTTCTACATTTAGACGCATACCAATTATTTCCTTTTCTGCAACCATGAACGTGTTTGAATTGTTTCAACTTTTTTATCTGTTTGTTACACCCTTACTCAGAAGACAATAAAAGCAAACTGAACACCAACACAAAGAAGTTATTACAATAAACAAACAGAAATAAAAAATAAAAAAACAAATGAACCCTTTAACACCAGAGCTCCAGTGTTTATGTTCTTTGATGTACTGTAACTTTTTAATTGTTAACATGATAATTCCAGTAGATTGTGACGGAGAAAAGCGGCTTGTCGGTTGAAAAGTTACAGTAGTAGGTTAAAGATTTAAGCGTCACAGAACTGCCTCACGAATCCCACAAACTCACTCACCAGTTCTTGTTCCATGTGTGAGCGAAAGCTGTGATGAGGATGAGTTGGATCAGGATGAAGGCAAACCCCCCCACCACACCAACATAGTGCCAAGCTGAGAGAGGGCAGGAGAGGACAGGTTCATTTTAGAAGAGTCACAAAGGTGGAGAACAGACAGGCACAGCAACACCACCACCCCGCTGCCGCCCTCTAGGGGAGATCCTGTTACCGTGCAGGAAGGACTCGGTGGGGATGAAGAAGGCGGCCGTGCACATGCCCAGCAGCGTGATGAACTTCAGGAACCAGAAGCTGCAGAAGGAAACATGCAAAACCTTCAGGTGTTTGTGTGCAGGCGGCTGAGCAGGAGCGGACCATCTTCTGATGGTTTGTGTTGACAAATCAACTGCTGTCAGGCTCTTCTGCTGAAACTGACTGAGAATCGAGTGTGAGCTGGTGTGTGGGGGTGTGTGTGTGTGTGTGTGGGGGGGGGGGGGGGGGGGGGTCCTTCCTGTCTCACCATCTGACCACAACAGGACTCTAGTTTAGTGACCGTAAAATAGGAGTGGCTCATTTAAGAAACACTCCGCCCACAAAGCTGATTCTTCTCAGCGTGGTTCTCCAAAGCCTCAGGCAGCTGCAACTTCCACAGAGGCCCGGCAGAGAGGAGCAGCGGTTAAATCCTAATCTGGCTACGGGACTGATCCGCTGCAGAGGAAAGTGTGACGGGGGAGCTTTAAATAGTCCCCGCGGCCTGTGGGGTAAGCACTTTCTCCGGCAGGCCGTGTTGGAAGGATTAAAGCGGTGACTGTGAAGCTGTGTTTGTATGAGCAGTGTGTGGCGGGGGGGGCTGACCCGTTGTGAATGAGGGCTCTGAAGTCCTGACTGGACTTCACGTCGATGAGGAAGATGGCCATCATCAAGTAGAAGCAGGAAGTGCCGAAGCAGACCCTGTACACCGCCGAGTAGCCCACCAGCATCTCACAGTGGCCCCCTCCGTGCGCCTGGTCACACACCACGTTGAAGAAAGGCACCTGAAACACACAAAACAACCCTGAAGGGACTGGTGCTGACTCCAAAGTCTGAGGGGGAAGCACTCTCTATAATGGACACAGAACCAGAATGTCTCTGGGAAAAAAAAAAAAAATAGAAATAAAAGATATTTTGATCCATAGAAGGTAAATTTAACTGTGCGGCAGCTTGAAGCCTCTGTCACACATTTTTATATTTTACTGGAAAAACAAACACAAACCTCTGATGGATTTTGGTTCTGTTGCGAAGGTCTGGACGTGTATCGTTCAAAAATTGTATACTTTAAAAAACAACCTTAGATTCTTGACCGACTGCACTGGCTGCACCGACTGCACTGTCTGTATCGACTGCACCGGCTGCACCGACTGCACTGTCTGCATCGACTGCACCGGCTGCACCGACTGCACTGTCTGCATCGACTGCACCGGCTGCACTGACTGCACTGTCTGCACCGACTGCACCGGCTCCACAGACTGCACCAGCTGCACCGACTGCATCATCTGCACCAACTGCCCCTGTTGCACCGACTGCACCGTCTGCACCAACTGCACCTGTTGCACCTGTTGCACTGGCTGCACCGGCTGCATCGGCTGCACCGTCTGCACCAACTGCACCTGTTGCACCAACTGCCCCTGTTGCACCGACTGCACCGGCTGCACCGTCTGCACCAACTGCACCTGTTGCACCGCCTGCATCGGCTGCACCGTCTGCACAAACTGCACCTGTTGCACCAACTGCACCTGTTGCACCGCCTGCACCGGCTGCACTGACTGCACTGTCTGCATTGACTGCATCGATTGCACTGACTGCACCGACTGCATCGACTGCACCGGCTGCACCTGTTGCACCGCCTGCACCGGCTGCACTGACTGCACTGTCTGCATTGACTGCATCGATTGCACTGACTGCACCGACTGCATCGACTGCACCGACTGCACTGTCTGCATCGACTGCACTGTCTGCATCGACTGCACCGGCTGCACCGACTCCACTGTCTGCACCGACTGTACCGGCTGCACCGGCTGCACCGACTGCATCATCTGCACCAACTGCCCCTGTTGCACCGACTGCACCGGCTGCACCGACTGCACCGGCTGCACCAACTGCCCCTGTTGCACCGACTGCACCGGCTGCACCAACTGCACCGACTGCACCGGCTGCATCGACTGCACCGACTGCACCGGCTGCATCGACTGCACCGGCTGCATCGACTGCATCGGCTGCACTGGCTGCATCGGCTGCACCGGCTGCACCGACTGCATCATCTGCACCAACTGCCCCTGTTGCACCGACTGCACCGGCTGCACCGACTGCACCGGCTGCACCAACTGCACCTGTTGCACCGCCTGCATCGGCTGCACCGTCTGCACAAACTGCACCTGTTGCACCAACTGCACCTGTTGCACCGCCTGCACCGGCTGCACTGACTGCACTGTCTGCATTGACTGCATCGATTGCACTGACTGCACCGACTGCATCGACTGCACCGGCTGCACCTGTTGCACCGCCTGCACCGGCTGCACTGACTGCACTGTCTGCATTGACTGCATCGATTGCACTGACTGCACCGACTGCATCGACTGCACCGACTGCACTGTCTGCATCGACTGCACTGTCTGCATCGACTGCACCGGCTGCACCGACTCCACTGTCTGCACCCGACTGCACCGGCTGCACCGGCCTGCAACCGACTGCACATTGCCTGCACAACTGCCCCTGCATTGACTGGCTGCAACGCGACTCACCGGCTGCATCGACTGCACCGGCTTTGCACCAACTGCCCTGTTGCAAAAACCGACTGGCACGGCTGCACCAACTGCACCGACTGCAGAACAGGGCTGCATCGACTGCACCGACTGCACCGGCTGCATCGACTGCACGGCTGCATCGACTGCAAATAATTAGCATATATAGATAAATACATATATATTGTTGACTTAATTTAGAATGATCAAATCAAACTTTATTTGTATGGCACTTTTCCAAAAAATCAATTTAACTCAAAATGCTTTACATGAAAACATAATAAAAAGTGAAAAACAAAGAACAAGACACTACTCACTCAAATTTTCAAGAACCCGCACAATGCGCTCAACCCACACATACACCCACAAGCCAAATGCACAAACACACGTCAACATGTTTCCACACTATGGTGGGAAGAAAAAATAACATAATGTAAAAATAAAAAATTACAAAAATGATGGAAAGTAGGAAACAATCTTTTAGGGACATGTCCACACCAGTGGATTCAGAAGGATGACTGAGGTTTTTCCCCACACACACTCATACATTGGGCAGCAAACTAAAGGCCTCGAGGGCCGGTGTCCTACATGTTTACCAACCAACCTGCTGTTGACTTACTTTCCTCATGAATAAAGTCTGTGCACAGCTCCTGCTGAAGAAACAGATGAATGTTCTGTTTGTAGAAGGTTTCCTTTTCAAGAATCAAGAATCAAGAATCAAGAATCTTTATTATCATTTATGCAGAGCAAAATGAAATTTCTGCCAGCAGCTCTTTGCTAAAGTTTAAAAAAGAATAAGATAAATATAAATATAAATATAAATATATACAAGGTGCATTACAGTTAAAAGGCACGGTGAGTGAAGTGGACATTGCACAACAGTTAAGGTACTGCAAGAATAAATAGATCAGTGCACAGAGACCTGAAAGTTATTGTTAAGTCTAATTCCTTAGACTTAGGGTGGGTGGGTGGATGGACTTTACAGCTCTGGGGAAGAAGCTGTGTTTCAGTCTGTTGGTGTGGGTCCTGATGTTCCTGTATCTCTTCCCAGAGGGAAGAGCTACAAACAGTTGGTGTCCAGGGTGGGTGGGGTCTGCAGCTATACGACCAGCCCTCCGTTGGACCCGGCTGTCGTACACTGAGTCGAGTTGTGGGAGCGGTTGACCCACAATCCCCTGTGCGGTTTTCACCACCCGGGCCAAGTCTATCTTGTCTTTTGCAGTGCAACTCCCGTACCACACTGTGGCGCTCAGGCAGAGGATGCTCTCTATGGTGGCTCTGTAAAAGTTTTTCAGCAGCTGAGAGGAAAGTCCAGTCCTTTTTAGTTTCCTAAGGAAGAAGAGTCTCTGTTGAGCTTTCTTCACAAGGTAGGATGCATGCACTGACCAGGTAAGGTCAGATGTAATGTGGATCCCCAGGAACTTGATGTGGTCCACTCGCTCCACCTCTTCCCCGTGAATGAGAAGAGGGATGTGTTCCACCTTTTTAGACCTCCTGAAGTCCACTATGACCTCCTTGGTCTTGGAGGTGTTTAGGACGAGGTTGTTGTTGGTGCACCAACCTATTAGGTGCTGGATCTCCTCTCTGTAGTGGGTCTCATCATTGTTTGATATGAGACCCACAATGGTGGTGTCATCTGCAAACTTGACAACCATGTAGGGTGGATAGCAGAACAGTCGTGGGTGAATAGAGTGAAGAGGGCCAGGCTGAGGACACACCCCTGTGGTGTTCCTGTGCTCAGGATCAGAGTAGATGATGTGGAGTCTCCAATCCTCACCACTTGAGGCCTGTTGATAAGAAAGTCCCTGATCCAGAAGCACAGAGAGGCAGGCAGTCCAAGGTTGTGGAGTTTCAGTATCAGCTTGTCTGGGATCACAGTGTTAAATGCTGAACTGAAGTCCACAAACAGCATCCTGACGTAGGTGTTGGTGTGCTCCAGATGAGACATGGCCACATGTAGGGCTAATGAAACTGCGTCCTCTGTTGATCGGTTCTCCCTGTAGGCGAACTGATGTCTGTCCAGGGACGCAGGGATGATGTCCTTGATGTGGCTCAGGATGATCCTCTCGAAGCACTTCATGATCACCGGTGTCAAAGCCACAGGGCGGTAATCATTGAGGCAGGAGACAGAAGATGTTTTTGGTACGGGCACAATGATGGAAGACTTGAGGCACACAGGTACTGAAGCGAGCTGTAAAGACAGGTTGAAAATGTCCAGAAAAACCCCTGCCAGCTGCTGTGCACACAGCTTGAGAACACGACCTGACACCTTATCTGGCCCTGTGGCTTTGCTGATGTTGATTCTCCTCAGGATGGAGCACACTTGGTGTTGCTGCAGAACAAGCGGCTGGGACTGCTCCTCCAGCTGTAGAAGAGAGCCGGTGTCTCTGCTGTCAGGAGTGTCAAAGCGTGCAAAGAAGGTGTTTAAGGTGTCAGGCAAAGTGGGCTCATGGGTGATGATTTGCTGTTTACAATTTCTGTGGTCTGTGATGGTCCTGATGCCTCTCCACATCTCCCGTGGGTTGTTGTTAGCAAAGTGTTCCTCTATGCGCTGTCTGTACCTGCGTTTGGCCTGGTTGATGCCCTTTTTCAGTTCTGTTCAGTTCTGTTCCTTTTCTTTCTTGAGTGTTAAAAGTCTCTCTGTCTCAGTCGAGATCCTTACCAGAGATGTGTCTGAACTAAATCTCAAGTTTAGGGGTTTAATAGAATAGAATAGAATAGAATAGAATAGAATAGAATAGAATAGAATAGAATAGAATAGAATAGAATAGAATAGAATAGAATACCTTTTACTGTCCTTGTACATTGTACATCGAAATTGGAGCGCTGCTCACTTGGTGCAAAGTAACAATATTAGTAATGAAATATAAAATATACATATAAACATAAGAAGCACAAAGGCAAAATAAAAACCGAGGGATTAAACGTAAGCATTACGAGATGATTGCACCTGTATAATGAGATAATCGCACTTGTAATCTAGAATAAGATTTGACATGATCAATATGATCCATAGAGTGGGATTGTGAGGACGGTTTCAGCGGGTGTTATTGTTCACTGCAGAGATATCTCTCGGGAAGAAGCTATCTCTGAGTCTGTCCTGGTTTTGTGTGACCTGTATCGTCTGACGGTAACAGGTCAAACAGAGAGTTACTGGGGTGGGAGGAGTCCTTGATGATGTTGGCAGCTCTGCTGAGGTAGCGGGAGCTGGTGATATCCTCCAGGCTGGGCAGAGAGCAGCCGGTGATCCTCTGTGCTGTGTTGATCCCTCTCTGCAGAGCCTTCCTGTCTGCAGCTGAGCACCCTGCGTACCACGCTGTGATGCAGTATGTCAGGATGCTCCCTTTAGAAGGTGACCAGCAACCTCTCCTCCAGGTTGTTTCTCCTGAGCACCCTCAGGAAGTGGAGACGCTGCTGAGCCTTCTTCACCACCGCTGTGGTGTTTGCAGACCAGGAGAGATCATCAGAGACCTGATGGAGTGGACCCTCTCCACACAGTCAACGTGGGCGTGGATATAGAGAGGGGCCGGGTCCGCTCTGCCCTTCCTGAAGTCCAGGATCAGTTCTTTTGTTTTGGTGGTGTTCAGCTGAAGGTTGTTAGCTGAACACCACACACTCAGTCTGTTTACCTCATCTCTGTAGTCAGACTCATCCCCCCCTCCTCGACCACCGTGGTACCATCCGCAAACTTGATGATGGTGTTTGAGAGATGGGTCGGGGCGCAGTCGGATGTATAGATCGTAAACAGGAGGGGGCTCAAGACACATCCTTATGGAGAACCGGTGCTGAGTGTGATGGTGCTGGACAGAAGGGGGCCGAGCCTGACAGACTGTGGGCGGTCAGTCAGGAAGTCTTTGACCCACAGGCAGATGGGAAAGGAGAGACCCAGGTGGGACAGTTTCTGGACCAGGATTTCCGGAATGATGTGGTTGAAAGCTGAGCTGAAGTCCAGGAAGAGCATCCTCACGTAGCTGCCCTGGTGCTCCAGATGACTCAGCGCAGTGTGGAGAGCTATAGTGATAGCATCCTCTGTGGACCGGTTTGGCCTGTAGGCAAACTGGTGAGGGTCCAGAGTGGGAGGAAGACAGGTCCTGATGTGCTGACAGACCTGTCTCTCAAAGCTCTTCATGACAACAGGCGTAAATGCAACAGGCCTGTAGTCGTTGGTGCTGTCCACTGCTGACTTTTTAGGGATGGGGATGATGATGGAGGTTTTGAGGCAGGATGGGACGGTGGACAGGTTAAGAATTGCAGTGAAAACTCCACTCAGCTGGTCAGCACATGCTCTCAGTACCCTGCCTGGTACTCTGTCAGGGCCAGCCGCCTTCCTTGGGTTCTCTGACCTTAACACCCGTCTCACTTCATGCTCCTGAAGTGTCAGTGTGTCTGTGCTGGGGGTTGATGGGAGTGGTGTGTCAGATGGGGGCCTGGTTGTTTCAAAGCGAGCAAAAAAGTGGTTGAGCTCTTCTGCCAGCGAGATGTCAGGTCAGGGTTTAAAAACTAAACCTTCCGTTTAGAAAATGAAACAATATTAAAGAGTAACTGGACGGCTGCACTTGTTTTGCTAAAACTATATCTATTATTCTTTAGCTGCGGTGTCACATACAGTCACCGGGCTCATGAGCACCATCTGCCTGGTGGTATGTGTACTGCACATGTGTACTGCAGTGAGGCCAGTGGACTGTCTCTCACCTATTGTGTTTTTAATAGGGCTGGGTTGAGAAAACTTGAGTAATCGATTTAAGCTTAATAAATCAATAATCGATTCACTAAAGATATGAATCGATTCAGCACAGAAAGCTTGATGCTAACGTTTATTAGGATTTCCCATAGGACGGCTAATGCTAACGCTCGGCTGACCAAAAAAATACATTGTTTATGAACATCTTTATGTACTCACAGGTATTAATATCTCAAACTCTTTTAGGAAAATCATTTTTAAAGTAACTATTTGTGGTCTAAAACTTTGTTTTTTTCCCCTCATACTTTCATCTTCTTCTGGAATTAGGTGTACTTCTGTAGCGTGATCGCCACCTAGTGGCCAAACTGAAACTCCCTCCAGGAGAAACAGAACAATGTTAATGATGTGAACATTTAGAAAATCCATGTACCACTGTATGATCTTAACAATCTCATTATTTTACTGATAAATTTAACAATATGTGAACTGGATCAGATTAATATAGATATATTCAAATGAAATAATAGATTTTAATGTATTTCTAATCAAATGATACTGGAGACGCTACAGGAACACGCTAAAAGACACGTCTGTAGAATCAATGTGGATCACGTTAAAAGTTGTTTTATTGAGCATGAATTCATCCAACCACATTTTAATGAGTTTCCGTGTCTCATCGTTGTGGTTTTATGTTTGTTTTTTAGAGAATTCTGTTAAAACTACAATAGAACTTTCACGACAGCAGCCGGCGCCGCTAGGAGACACAGAAAAGAGAGTTAGACGATTTTCAGTGTTAAAATAAACGTTCTAACAAGTAAACAGTTGGACCAAATATTTCTTTTTGTATAACATGATAATTAACGTTCTACATTTGTCCGTGGCTCACCGATCACCTCATTTCTACCGTGTTTACATCACATGACTGTCGGGTACGGTGGCCGTTTTGGTTCAGTTGTTCCGCTCTCGGTTCATATTTAGACTGAGGAATCTCAGGGTGAACTGAAGTTCAGTCCGATTGGAAAAGAAGTGAGACTATATTTGAAAAATGGGTTCAGGAGCGGTTCTGGTACAGGAAGGCAGTTTTCTCCTGCCAGGAGACACATTCTAGCAGCAGGGAAAATTACATTAGCACCACAGCTTCATGGAGAAGACAGGGAGGTGTTTGTTGTAGTCTGGGGGCGGAGCTTGCAGCACAGACTCTTCATGGAGAGAGAAGTTGGCAAAGATCTTACGTCAGCACGTTTCCAACCGCTCGTTTTCATGGGTATGGGAGGGGCTGCTGCAGACTGTGCAGGTTTTTAAAGGATTACTGTTAAATGCATAAACGGATCAAAATACTGTTTTAGTGTTCTTTATAGTGAGAAATGAACAGTGAAATGCATTTAAAACCTCAAAATGTAAAATTTTCATAGAGAGTCCCTTTAAGGTCAATAAAGGAAGGAAGAGGAGGATGAGCAGGTTTGTCTGTTTTATTTACTTTCAACTGCTTAGAAGCCCAACCCCCACTCCTTTTACTCCAAACAGTCCTGCCTGGGGGAGGTATTATTATAAACAATTATCATACGTGGGTATTATTTATGCTTGAGAAATAAAATAAATAAATACTTATTCACAGACAGAATAGTGATGTCTGATGGATTTACTTTGCTATGAAATTCTGTCAAGAAATGCAGACACCACCAGGTAACCATTTTAGGATTTATCAAAACGATGCGACCATGTTCTATGTTCTGATTAGCAGTGGATGAGGTCCACTGTTTCTATGTGAAGCATCATCAGTCACTTTATCAAAACTCCTCTCTACGCTCATGTGAATCATTTTCCCATAGACACTTGCACCTTTCTGCCTTTGCGTAGTTATCCATGCTCAAACCAGCTCTTCCATTTTTTCCACCAGGAAATAGTCTGCTCCCTGCCGTCTTCCCAATATCACCCATCTGCCTGCACCATTCTCGGGTACGTTTAGGATCCGATCCACCTTGAATGTTTTCAGACTCCTCACCAGAATGTTCTTTGGTAAATGCCACAGCATGAAGTTTAACCACTGAACTTGTTTTCATATCTTTTCCACCACTTTATGATGCAGAGTTCATGCTTTTAATCAACAGTTGATCTTTTCCCCACTTATTAATGTCATTTTCTTCAATAATACACTGCAGCAATGGGGTATAGTTCAGGAAATAAGTATTCGAATCCTCACTGATTTGTTGGTTTTCCCATTTAAAATGATACTGACAGCCAGTCGTCTTAATAGCAGTTTCATTTACAAAATCACACAAAAAAAAATCGATTTAAAAGAACGGATCAAGCACTTATTTCCTCCACTGTATTTAGACTCCTTCTCAAAAGCAAACAGAAGCTCCAGAAAAAATCTGATCATTGCCATCTGCAAACATCCAGACCTAAAACATCTGTCATTTTGTAAACATTGTAGAAGCCAGTTTCACTTGTGATCCGTTCCCTGTGGAATGTTGCACTCACATTTTCCCTGACCAGCTCAGAGACGGTGCGCGACAGCATCAGGCAGGAGACGGCGCAGCTCATGATATGGAAGAGCGTGTACATGACCCGGGTGCTGGTGGAGGACTTGACCGGGGGGCAGAAGGCACAGCAGAGCGAGCAGGGGGCCGGTCCACAGCAGCAGCATATCTGAGGAGAGATGGAGGGGTGGAGTCAGCGACAGTGTGGGCGTGGTTTATCTGTGGTTCATTCTGAAGCCTGATAGGCTGAGAGGCAGCCATGGTTTCTTTAGCCTCTGTTTTCTACCACCTCCAGCTTGAGCTGCATCTCCCTGTTCTTCAGTTTGCTCTCTTCTGTCCTCTCAGTCTTCTACTTTTCTTAGATAACCTTTTCCTCTAAACAAACTCCTGATCTTCATCATTCCACCACAGTCTCCTGATCTGCTTTCTTTCTCCCAGTCTCCCTAAGTCCTTTGGCTCACTTGTCAAAGTCAAGGCCCGGGGGCCGGATCCGGCCCACTGGGTAATTCTATTTGGCCCTCCAGATCATTTTATTTAGTTATTAATGGCCTGATATTATCTTAATCTCATTTTTGACCAATTTAAATTTGACAAAATATATTTTTATAGAGAGTAAAATATTGAAAGTTATTTAAGGTTTAAATTGATTTATTCTAAAATAAAATTCCTTCCATTTTATTATTCATAATTATGTTAAAAGGTTACTTTTTTTTCAAAGTTTTAAAAATTAGCATTCTGATAGCTTTTTTTGGACTATTTTGACACTTGCTAAGATTTTTTTAGGCTTCTTTGGAGTTTAGCTAATATTTCAGTTGCATGCTAGCTGTTTTGGCAGATGAATGCTTTCTCTTTTATAGTTTTTCAGGCCTTTTTGGAGTTAGGCTAATATTTAAATGATTACTGTTTTGGCTAATTTATTCAAATTTAACTTTTTAGACATTTTTAAAGTTTAGCTATTTCTTCAGCTACATGCTAGATGTTTTTGGCTCACTCAAGACTTTTATACTTATATATATATATATATATATATATATATATATATATATATATATTAATATAATACATGGTCATATATATGGATATAGTAAGTTTACTCTATAGGTATAGGTCCTTTAAGAGAAAACAGATAAAACGATAGTTTAACAAGAAAAATGTATATCTCTTAAAGCACAGCAGTTCATGATTTAGTTCAAATGGACTCCAGTGCTTAACCAGACTTGGGATAAATGACAGTTTGTACTGTATCTTATTGCTCAGTTCCGCTGCCCTGATGGTAAGCGTTCATATTCGCTGCACAGTGGATGGGAGGGTATACGTTTATGGTTCTTGTTGACTGTCCCATAACCCAGGTCTCATAAACCTCTCGTAGAGACAAATACTCTTTCTTACCTCTAATTTCCATAGCGCTTTTATTTTGATTTTGTATTTTACAGTTAGTGGCCCAAACCAGGTGAGCTTAACTTATAGGTGAGTCAAGCACGGCGTTATAAAAACATATTAGCGATTACATCAAACATTCTATGTCTTCTTAAAAAGTGGAGTCTCTGAGACAGCTTAGAGTACAGGAAGTCCATGAGCACATTCCATTTAAGGAGGTTGTCTATGTAGACTCAAGGTCTTGAAACACTCCACCAACTGTCACTGGCTCATGGAGCAGTAGTAGTCAAAAATCCTCTCTTTAGTTTTGTGCATATTAAGTGTCAGATGGTGGTCCAAGCATCAGGACTGAAAGGAGTAAACTTCATCAGGATATGGCGACACAGAGTCCCCGACTCTCTGTAAGCTTACAATGATGATGTCGTCTCAGTACTTTAGGGTTTTGTTGTTAGCAATGCTGCTTCTGCATTCATTTGTTTAAAGTGTAAACAGGATTGGTGAACTCACAGGTCCTTGTGGCAACCACAGCTTTTCACTTTGGAGAGAGAGTTGTTTACCTTTACTTGCTGTGACCTGTTTGTTAAAAGGGAATAAACCACTTTACTAGGAATGGACTTACACTTAAGTTAGTACGTTTCTGTACGAGTGAGTGAAGATGGACAAAGGATCAACTAAAGTGTCTGTGTTTTCTTAATGTTCACAGATCATGTGAGACAGACTGATGATGGTCTCTCCAGTGTGAGACCTCGTCTGTGAGCTAATAGCAGGGGATCAACTTGATCAGATACTTCAGATTTACCACTATTCCAATATTCAAAACATTTCCTGACAATACTTTTCTGAGCTATATCAGCAGTCTTTGATTGAGGCTGGAAGAGAGGTCTTTGGAATATATATTATCATGAAAAGCTGTGTGACTGAGCAGGTTTCAGTAGATGTTTGAATATTGGGCACCAGGCCTCAGTCTTTCAGTAGTTCGGCTGACAGACCATCCGGACCAGCTGCTTAGTTTGTCTGAATTTGTCTTTCACTACTGATCCATGACAAAACTGCAAGTATTACTTTGGGTGTTAACAGTGGTTGACATGGCTGAAGAACCCTTCTTTTGTGAAACAAATCTTAAAAAGAAGTGGTCTAGATTTTTATCACTCTCCGTTCATGGCTACCACATGTGGTTTGTTTGTCATACGAGTTATCTCTTCACTGATTACTTACAAAAAGTACTGCTGGTGATTTTACGTCTAGATTTAGCAGCATAAAGTACGCAGGGACACACACACACTAACCACAGACATAAAATAAGATACTAATACATACATACACAAAAGCATACATACCGGTATGCAAAGATTCAGAGAAAAACACAACGTAACACACAAATATCATAATTCACTTACATTCAATGAAGCATACACCATAGCACACATATCAACACACACACGCCTCAACACAGATGTTATAAATTACACTGAAATATCCAGAGAGCAGCAGTTCTGTGGACAGAAATGTCCTGTTGATGTCAGAGGAGAACATCCAGACTGATTCCAGCTGATAGAAAGACAACAGAAACTCAAATAACCACAGGTTACAACCGAGGTCTGCAGAAGAACATGTCTGAACAAACAACACGTTTAACCTTGATGCAGATGGACTCCAGCAGCAGAAGAACACACCAGTATCACTGCTGTCAGATCAGAACAGGAAACTGAGGCTACAATTCACACAGAATCACCAAAACTGGACAATAGAAGATGGAGAACCTTGTTGGTCTGATGAGTCTCTAGTTCTGCTGTTACATTCAGATGGTCAGAATCTGACATCTACATGAAATCATGGATCCATCCTGACTGTATCAACAGTTCAGACTGGTGGTGGTGGTGTCATGGTGTGGTAGATATGTTCTTAGCACACTTTGGACCTCTAGTACCAGCTGATCATGGTTCCAACCCCACAGTCTACCTGAGTATTGTTGCTGACCATGTCCATCCCTTTCTGACCACAGTGTTCCATCTTCTGATGCTTTACACTCTCTGCTGAGAGTGTAAAGAGATAGATGATTAGAAGGGGGCGGGCTTACTCTGCACCAACAGTCCCACCTACAACTCAGGTGAACTCCTGCTGCTCTGCAGAAACTTTGTCCAGAAAACAACAGTTTTTTGATTTTAGCTAAAATCCTAAAGAAAAAAAAACACTGGGAATGATTGGAAAATAGATCGTAAGGTGATCCTCATGGGACTTCAACTGACACCTGGACAGGTAACATCAACCAGATGATGTTACCTGTACAGGTACAATGACCAGTTCTACACATCTAATGTGTTAATCATGGATGAATGATCATATAATCCGGATGTTTCTGAGTAGAGAGGATGCAAAGGAACAACTGAAGAGAACACATCAGAATTTCTCAGACATGAAGCAGATTTCTGCAGATTTGACAACATTACACTCAAACATGTGCTGTCACTGCTGGAGGACACGGAGGACACGCGTCACAAAGTAAATACTTTGGAGGGAAAATTGTTCAGTATGATCAGTTAATGGTTGTCATAACTACCATGTTTTCATATCTGTCACATTTTTACTTATGTGGTTTATTTCATAGTCTGTTTTTTTCATCACAGCATTTCAATGACCCATCTTTTCTGGATTGGCACACATAGTTGGATGGAAACTCCTCAAAGTAAACACTGATGATGTTTGCTTTGTTTATAACATTTTTACAAAGACAAACCCAACACTCTACAAAGCAAAGTGATGCTGAATGAAGTGAGGAAACTTCTTTGAGCCACGCACAGACAGGTGTCTGCGCCGTGTCCTACTTTAAGGTCCATAATGCAGGATTAGCCCTTTCCACAAGGGAGGGAGGGGATTAACCCGCACAAACACACAACCATCACTGAGACTTCAAAACAACCAAAACCCAAACCCATGAGTACTTCCTTTAATAAAATAAGGATACAGATGATTCATGTCTGCAGTCAGCAGGTGGGGGGAGACGGATGCTGTGATTGGTTGAGAAATGAGCTGGGTGTGACTGACATGTGAGTGCAGTAATCACATGACTGTATCTGTGTAAAATGATGGAGATATTGCTGTGAATATGCGTAGAAATATGGCTGTCATCTCAGGGTGAAAGGTCTCCACTCTATTCCTCCACGTGTCATTGGGAAAGACTGCACTCCTCATTCTCACAGTTGCTGGTGTGGTGCTTTTACAGCTGCTGAGAACTGGATTCATGTGTTTTTGAAGTCCATTTTTGCAAACTCTGAACTCTGCACAGGCAAACTGAGGTCCATTGTCACTTAGGTTGCACTGCTTTCAGTCCCTGCCTGACTTGAAGGCTTGTGGTGGAAGACAGACATGACAGTACTAGTCTCCCTTGATTTTCTGTGGAGCTCACAACATTTGAGTCCAATCTCCCTCCAGGAATTGACCAGCAGATCCATCGACAGGACAGTTATATTTACTTTGGCTCTTTCTGATTTTTGGATTATGTTCACGTCTGACCAGCCGATTCTGTTGGTTCTTATCAAGAAGTTTGTCTGAATTCTTCTGTTCAGCAGCGCCTCAAAACCCCTAGTGTTATATTTGATTATCCCATGTCTAGAGTTCAAAATGCACATACCATCTAACAAACCTATAAGAAGATTTCTGTGAATCTGTGAATGTTGATTCACTGTTCTGTTTCATGATGCATGTGTAAGCAGGTTGGAACAGGTGGAGAAAGACTTCAGGTGTGATGTGAGGAAATGAAATCACTATCTTCTAGCTGTTCTTAACTTTTCATTATTTTTTTTTAATTTGTATGAAACGTAATATGTTGTGGGTAACTTTTTGCCTCTTGGTCAAGACATCATTGAAAAACAGGTCAATAAATATCATAAGGACTTTCCTTGTTAAATAGAATAGAAAATTCATTCATTTGTGACTAAAGAATGACAGGTAAAGTTGGGATTCATGGCTATTTTTAGCGAGCCTGATCTTTTGGATCAATCTGTTTTAAAGAGCGTCTCAAAAGACCGGCCTGGCCTATTTTTATGTTTATTTACTTCTAGAAGCCAGCCCGAAGTGTATGCATTTAATCTTTTTTAATATAATCACAGGGAGGATTGATGGACTGAGATCTGGATCAGAATAATTCAATTTCAGATTTTACCACCAATAACTGAGATTCATTTTTGAAATATCAATTATTTCTTCATTTGACATGCAGACGAGATGTTAAAGTCTGATATGGACTCATTTTAAATTAGTGTGTATGTGTCCTATGAATGATGTCAATAATGCAACAGCTAAACCACAGATCTGCAGCCTTCACAGTACATATCAATGTCAAGGCCCGGGGGCCAGATCCGGCCCTCCAGATCATTTTATCTTATTGTTATTATTGGCCCGATCTTATCTTGCTCTCATCTCTAACTCATACAATTTTGACAAAACATATTTTTATGGAGAGTAAAATATTGAAAGTTATTTAAGGTTTTAATTGATTTATTCTGGAATAATATTCTGCCTTTTTATGATTCATAATTATGTTAAAAATGTACGACTCTAAAGTTTTAAAAATTTGCATTCTGCTAGCTTTTAGGACTACTTTGGCATTTACTAAGATTTTTAGGCTATATTGGAGTTAGGTAATATTTCAGCTACATGCTAGCCGTTTTGGCTAGTTTAGGCTTTTTTTTCAGTTTTTTAGGCTGTTTTTGAGTCTAGCTATTTTTTTCAGATACATGCTGGCTGTTTTGGCTAACCTATGTTTTTATTTATGTATTTTTTTTTTATTTTTTTTACTTTTTTAGGCTAATTGGGCATTTAGCTAATATTTTAGCTGGCTATCAACCTCAGTGTTTTTAGCTAGCAGCCAAATTCAGCTTACAGCATTCACATTAACATTATCATTGGTAATGCTACATATCTAGTTCATGTCAACAAGTTAAGGTTTGAAAGCTTTAAATATTTAGAGTGTTCAATAAATGCATATCCTGTTCGTCCCGCGACATTGTGTTCACACTTCTTTTTTCACTTCCTCATATTTTTTGCTCATGGTAAACTTGGGCCAAATCCAAATTCATTCCTTCCCCTTTGGGCTCCTCCTCATAGCTCCAATTGTAAGGGATTTCTAGCTGTAGTCTGAACTGTTTTTTTAAGATGGAGCTGTACCAGGTGTCCCACCACTGGTAGGATGACATTTCTTCACATAGATGTGCTCTGATGCCTGGAAATTTACATTTAAATCTAAATAACAACTTTTTGCTTGAGCATGACCTTTTAAAGTTCCAAACCAATGTTGTTATTTATTTTATGAGCGCCAGCAGCTACACACTAACATAACTATTGCCCCCCCCAAATTTTGAGTCACTAGTCGCGTTTCCATTAACTCTGAAATTTCGAAAAACGGAATTTCGATATTAAATTCTCCTAATGGAAACACCACAATTTCGAAAAAACTCGCCTTTTTCGAAATAAAGTTTTTGCGCTTAGAGGAGGTGGTATTTGGGACGTATCGAAACAGTAGTTTTTCGAAAAACTGTAATGGAAACACTTTTTTCGAAACAAACGAGTCACGTGACCATTAACCGCATATGACGTTTCGGACAGGAAGCAGGAAAAGCTTTTTCACAGTAACTGGCTGCCTTGGGCACCGCACAGCGGGCGCCACGAGAGGTCCCACAGCGTCGCACAGCTCATCAAAAGTTGAGCGTGTCATGCGAAAATGCTGAATCCACAGCTCTTCGGTGAATTCTTCAACCACGATTTCCCAAAAATGTTTGACTCTACGTCGCTCCCACGTATAAGGAGCCTGCCGCTCCAAGGCTCGGATCAGACGTAGACGTCTTCTCTGAATGGCAAGGATGAGAGCTAGCGCCGTGGCAGAAATGTGAATGAATCTACTGCACATCAAAATAGTGTTTATATCCGTCGACATGTTTTTTTTTAATGACTTACCGCGGGAATTACTTCCGAGTTTTTCGCATACTCGTGGTTTAATGGAAACGCTGTTTTTTCGAAACAGTGTTTTATCGAAATTCTAGAAATTTCGATAAAGTTTTGCGCAAAAGTGTAATGGAAACGCAGCTAATGATGACAAAGACCACTTGATGCTGACAGATGCATTCTCGCCTAAAACTAGATTTGTTCAACATGCACCAAAACGCCATCTGTATTCCTCCACTCCTGGTCATTAACTTTCAATAAGGAAAGTGAGGAACATTTTTCCAGCATTAGTTTCTCGTAGGGCTAGTCAGGGGCGGAGCTCCATCCCACCATCCATTGTTTACAAAAACCAAGTCGTGCTGAAGCGTCATGGTAAGTTTTGCAAAGATAAAACATGTTAATACTATATTACCAAAGCACTAGAGCACTTATGGTGAATATTTTTTAAATTTCAGTCCTGCTACCGTAAGTATTGGATGAAACTCACACCAAAAATCCAGTGACGGCTGATTGGACCACAGAAATGTGAACGGCGGCTCATTTGACTGCTGTCTTTTTAAATGGCTGTATAGTTTTTTTGTTATGATATTTTTTTCTTGACTGAGTTGCATTATTCCGAATACTGTTAGATGACCCCCCCCCAACATATTTAAATACACAACCACATTTGTAAGTCATCACTCACACTTTACCAATGACTAGATCGTTGCGTAAAGGGAACTGTATGACAGCATGTAACTTACATTATCCTTAAAAGGCTTCACGATACACTTAACACACATACAATGATATGTTCCACTTTCATGATGTCCCCACTAGAAAACTGCATGACACACCAGTAAAAGATGCAGTCCTTCCATTCTAACCCTCCACAGGCCTAGACAAAAACAAACTCAACTCCTGAATGAGACTTAAGGTTAATCTGCATTACTCTGTCCATCTGCATTGCTTTGATGAAACATTCATTGGATATGCATTTCTTAGTCCCCATTTTAATAAAGTGAATAAATAAATAGATCCACCAAACGGCGAGACTGCGTAAGGTACAGCACGATATTAGGGAGGCCGACCGCACAGCAGTGATACTGCTCTCACTAAGTTTGATTAGACAACATAAACAGACAACATTCTACAGAAGACACGACGTCACATCACCATTACCTCTTGGGGAATCATGGGATGCATTTCCTGGTAGCCAATGAACTCAAAGCCACGCCCCCATGTAAAAATAGGATCAGCTCAGCAGCGAAATCTCAAAAACTGAATTGAAACTAAAAACAGAGAAATGAAAGGAAAGACTGAAATACGAAAAAAGCAAAGTCTAAAGTACCAAAACAATTTTTTTAATTGTTTTAATTAACAGTTTTGTTTTTATCCAGGTTTCAAATTTACATTATTTTTCTTTCAAATTTCAAATATTTCTTTCAAGTTTTCAATAATATTTTTAAATGTTAATTTTGTCTTTTTTTTGTTTTCAATAATTCCTTTAAACTTACAACATGTATTTTCAAGTTAAAAACTGCTTTTAAAGTTTTTCTAATTTTCAATCAGGTTTTTCATTCACTTTAAGCTGATCCTGATTTGACATGGAGAACTTCAGACATCTGAATGTGTTGAAGTGAGAGCTTCTCTATGGTCAGTTTCACTCTAGCAAACATGACCTTCCTGCAGCAGCAGGTTTCTGTCAGACAGAGTTGATCACGGATGTCCAAAGTGGGGCCCGTGGGGCCCGTGGGCCAGATTTGGCCCGCCAGAGGTAATCATTTGGCCCGTAAAGTCGTGGCTACGGAAGCCGCCGGACGGTTAGTTCTAACCCCTTATCCATTTCCCCTTGATTCCCGATGATGTTCCAGTTCTCTATGACTGAAATATACTTTCGGCCTCCGGGTGGCGTTGTTAACACTTTCTTTGCCTTCAGCTATGGATGAAATGACCCCCTCTGAGTCACCTCTGGGCTATATTGGGTTCGAAATTCCCAGAAGCCTTAACGGTCACTTCTGATGCTATTGGCGGCCTTTTCAGCTAGCTGAGATGGAGCGACGACAGCAAACAGATAAAGTCAAAAGACCAGCTCCACGTCTCATTGGGATCCCAGTTTACTGTTTTCATATTCTTTATTTTCTCTTTTAATTTCATGACATGCAAATAAATATTGCATCTGGCCTGCAGATGAGATCCCATTTAGATTTTGGTCATTTGAGAGAAAGTTTGGGTCCCCTGGAGTAGATGATTTTGATCATTGGTCATTAATTCAGACTTTGACAACAGAGATCTGATATTCAACAAACTATTATTCTTTTGATTTAGAGTTCACGTTTTTAACATTTGCTACTCTTAGTTTTTCCTTTTGTTGGTTAAGTTTAGCAATTAGGTTCATGATCTGACAGACAACCTGACAGAATTTACTTATATAGTTTAAAATTAAGTATTAGATTCAATATTATATTATTTTCCAGAATGCAGTCAATCACATCTATCCCAAAACAGGAAGTGACACACCTGTCTTTCCTGCAGACTTCAGAAATATAACCCTTTGTTTGCAAAACAATTAAATATCAGAAACTCTCACTCAGATGTGAGCAAATAATGTGATTACTTTTCTAGTTTGTAAACTACATCACATATTGGTTCATACACTGTATAAGAGAACTGGACTGAGGGACCCCTCCCCCCTTGAGTTCCAAACAGGAAGTACATGCTGGTTCCGAGAAGCCAAAATCCCGTAGATACACAGACAGCAGATATTCAGTCTTTCTGTTTTGACACAATAACAATTCTTGCTCCGTTACATTTTTCTTTAGATAATTTCTTATTTGCTTATCCTGAAATGTTTTCATGATATTTTCCTGTAGTCATTCACATTGTAAAATGACCAGATCAGATTCCTGCTGTCACGCTGAAAGTTCAAAATGTTGGACTGACAGATTCTCCATAGAAACGATGAGTCAGACCAACCGGACCAATCACTGCTTACTATTGATTTCTGGTGTACAACATGGCGGCCTCTGTGATGCCAACTGAACTGGTTTCATTTCAATGAAGCCAGAAGTAAACCATTTTGTACGTCCCACTCACTTGGTCCAGTTTATATCACAGAACAAAACCACAGCAGTTATGATATGAACATCCTTTAGATGTGATGATAGAAACACACAACAGCCTCATCACCGCTAAAGACTTAACACAACAGCTCTAAGTGATGATAATCTGATTGTGTGGTTGGACATAAGCATGTGTGCGATTTGGCTTTGAGAGTGACAAGAATGTGTTAGTGTGAACAAGTGTTTGACAGAAACACAACTGTAAGAGAGCATTGTTGTGTAAGTAAACATGACAGAATACTTGTGTTTAACCCTTTAACAGCTGAAGTGTCGCCGGTAACGCTTACACAAAAAATCTTCAACATACTGGAACTTTATAACTGTTAACATGATCATTCCAGTGGATTCTAGATTTTCAGAATCTGCTGGAATCATCATGTTAACGGTTGAACAATGACAGTAAATAAAAGAACAGAAACACTGGAGCTCTGCTTTAAAGGGTTAAAATACATTTTTATGGCCTCTGTGGTTCAGCTGCTTTGATTTATTATATTTTGATTTATTAGTTCATTGTAGCACACACATTACTAAATATACACTAATACAATATACTTCGAAAAAATAGTTTAAACACCTTATTACAGCATAAAGTAAAACGTTAACATTACTTGAAAATGAGCTCCTTCCAACACTGACCTTAAAGTGTTGGATAGTAACAAACTAGAGTGTTTGTGGTACAGATAGAAACACAGAGAGTGTGTTTGTGTAACACAGGAGGTATGAAGTGAAACTATGAGTCCATGTTTGAAATAACAGAGCAAATAACTGCTTGTTTATTCAACAGAATTGTAACACACTGAATCTGATAGTGTTACATAGGAGTAATGCAACAGGTGTGTTTGTGTACAACTCAGATTTGCATCGCAGGTGTTGTGTCATTGTGTTAGTGAGACACAAGTATTTAACAATATTGCAGTCAATTCAGTTTGTAAGTATTTCGGATAGGGCTGGGTTACAGTTTTTGATCAACTGCTTTAACACTTTTCTCAACAACATCACTCTTTGGTCGAAACCTAAAACACAATTTGAAAAACTCTAATCCACTCTTTGCAGAACACAAGACACAATCTCACGTTTAAAACACAGATGGCATTAATAACACACAAGAGGTAAAAAGTCAACACATAGAGTCAAAACTCAAACTCTGTTCCAACACAACGATCACCATCAACACACAACTGGTCAAAACTGAAGACAATAGCTGCTGATCACCTGCAGTGAATGTTCTGGAGAAACTGAACAGCTTTTGACAGTAAAGATGGATAACAGAGAAAGACCTAAACATGCACCAAGACCTGATGAAGAACAAGGTTCTGATGAGATCCAGGTCATAGTTATTGACCATATGTTGGTTTATGGAATGACCACGAGGGAAGCAGGTCAAAAGGTCAACCCTCAACTCAAGGTTGTAGTTGTTACTGTAATCTGGATCATTCATATAGAAACTCAACAAGAAAATGAAAGAGAAAATGTTGTGTAGGACGATGTCAGTTTCACAAACGTTTACTCATCAGACAATAGTTCAACACAGACCCCAGCTTGAATTAATGCAGTTTTCTTCCACCTTGTTCTCTATTTCTTGACCCAATAGAAGATTTTTTAATGTTTAATTTTGGTAGGTTTATGAGACAACTAAACAGCTGGTAAACCTGTTGCAGGCCTTAGACACGAGTTGTGAAGACATTTCAATTGGTTCTAGTCAAGACTGGATCAATCACACAGGATCATTTTGATCCTGTTGTGTGACTAGAGTGAACAGTGACAGTGATGTGGAGGAAGTCTTCTGGTCTGACCAGACAGAGAAAAAATAGTGAAGCAAAATAAATGTAAACCTGGATTTATAGTCAAAAACTAAAAGCCTCAAAACTGTTTTTTTTGGGCGGGTGTCATTCTTTATAAACCGTTTTATAGCCAGTGTCAAGTTTTTGGTTGTGTAGTGTGTTGTTATTGCTGCATATTTGTTAATTTTGACAACAGTCTTTATTATGACCTCAAAGTGAGCTTTTGACTGAAGAGTCAAGTATTTTGTACATTTAACTTATATTTTGAAAATTGTGTCTGGTGTTTGGTTAAACTGTTCTAATGTTTCAGAAAAAACTGTTATAAAATCGATGAATTGATTTGAATCAATTTAAGCTTCATAGATGAATAATCGATTAATACAAATTTAAATCGATTTAGCACATAAAGCTAAAGTCTGCTGGCTTGATGCTAATGTTAAATGGATTCTACTATAGGATGGCTAATGCTAACACTCGGTCGACATCATTATTGTCAGGAGTCAGAACCCTGACTCTCCCCCTGGTCACCAGCGGGAACAGTCACCAGAGAACTAACTGCACTTCATCTCCCAGAAGCCCCCGCTGTCTCCAATCAGCCAATCACCCACCTGCTTCGTAACCCTTCTGCTCTCCTTAGCTTGTTTACATCAAAAGTGGAGTCATCTGGACCCCAAAGATATCGGAAGGGTTGCAGCACACAGCGCCACACTCCCTGTGAAGTATTGTTTGTGCCACTTTGCCTGGATTACCGAGTGTTTCTACCTGGACCTGATCTTCTGTCTCTGACCCTGTTTATACTCTGATTGCCTGCTGCCTGCCCTGACCCTTGCCTGGACCCTGACCACTCTACTGTCTTCTTGGATTTTCCCATGCTCGTGTTTGACCCTGATTCAGTTTTGTGGACTTTTAATAAAGCTGCTGCACGTAGAGCCAGCTGTCTGCCCGTTTGTGACAATCATGCATTCTGACTAAATAAACGTCTTTATAAACTCACAGACATTCATTTTCCAAACTCTTTTACGGAAATATTATTTAAAGTTACCATTTGTGGTCTAAAACATCAGTTTTTCTTACATTGTCTTCTTCCTTTGGAATAAGGTGTAATGCTATAGCATGATTGCCACCTAGTGTCCAAAGTGAAACGTCCTCCAGGAGAAGCAGAACAATGTTTCCAATGTTAATGATCTGAACATTTTAGTTAGAACTTCTCCTTTAGAGAATCCATGTAACTCTGGATGATATTAACAATCTCATTATTTCACTGATACATTTTACAGTGTGTGAACTAGATTAATATAATCAAAACATAAAGTACATTATTAATGCTTTTCTAAACAAATGTGTAAACTCAGAATTGAATTGAACTGAAGAATCAAAAGAATCGAAAAAAATCAGAATCGAATCGTTTCGGGAAATTATAATGGATGCCTTGCCCAGGATGTTGTCTGTTTAAAACTAACACATTGAGTGCGTTCAACACGCCTGTTCTAGAGTGACACACAGAGTTGTTGTAGCACGTGTTGAGGAGTAGAGTACCACACAAGGTGAGACGTGTAAACCTCTGAAGCTTCTGGAACCATCTCTAACTAAGTGGAGTCATCAAACAACCAGCAGGCGTCTTCTGCTCTGCTGCACAAACACAGCAAGGTTTTCTTCCTCTGAACACATGAAGCATCAGCTGAAAGCCACTGCCCCCCCCCCCCCCCCTTTAACGGTGTCCCACCCCCCCACTTCACTGAAAGAAGTAAATCCATCAGCAAGTCTCAGAATTAGCAGCTCTCACCTGATAGGCCACCATGTTCAGGAAGTGGCTGTAGACGCTGGTGCGGCTCATCTCCTGCGTGGCGGACATGGCGGCCCCCCCGCAGTGCTTCTCCTCGGACAGCACGGCTCTACATTTGGCCATGAACCCTCAGCTTTTGCCTCAGAGTTTGTGCAAGCACGCCATCCTCACAGCAACACTCCCAGTCCCGTCAGAACGCTCAGGAAAGCAGGTTGTCCCCCCCGGATTCAATGAAGGCTTCCCACAGCTGAGCCCCCCAGCATGAGCCCCAGTTCAGCTGCTCGGTCCGGCCTGGTGGGGGACAGTCCTTCGCTGTCAGGCGCTGCCAGAAGAGAGGGAGAGGTGGCGCTTCATCCCTCCCCCTGTTTCACTCAGATTAGGCATAGAGACTGTGAGGGGAGGGGGGAGGATGAGGTCAACTTGGACAGTCTGTCCCATCTGTGCGTCCCCCTCCCTCCCCCCTCCCCTGGGCTGCACAATGGGATTAAGCCACAGTTGTGTCAATCCAGGTTCTCAGAATGAAGTTTTGCTGCTTTCACTGACGTCTGACCCCCCCGCCACATCTGTTGCCATAGTAACTGTCTTGACCCATAGAAATAAGGCTTGAAAATGCGGTCAGGGCTGAGCGATTCACTAGAGAGTTTGGAGATGCTCGTCCTGCATCCACCAGGTCTGACCACTAGGGGGCCTGCAGGTCTGTTAGAGTCTGCCACGGCTCATCTCTGTCCCAGTCTGTGACCACTGACTGATTCAAATGTCCTCCGTTCCCTCTGGACACATCTGTTGAGCTCAGGAACAATGAGATGATGGACTCTGACCTCCAGACCTGAAACGTTCTCTGCAGGACTGCAGCGGAGCGCCGAGGATGTGGGGACAGTCCTGTCAGATCTGGGTCAGTGTGCATAATCCTGTCGCAGCTCAGCCCTCAGGATGACCTTCACCGTCCAGCAGCACTTCGGATCCTGTTTTATCTGTGCTGCTGCCCTAAAAATCCCTCCCCACTCTGAGCGGGACATCAAGACCCGTCATGCCGAAAACTCCGGCTGCAGCTTTGCAGGAGATGAAGCCCTGAACTTCTGGAACTACTGAGACACACTAGCACCTCACGCTGGGGGATATGAGGAGACATATGGTGTGGATAGAAAAGTGTCTATCGTGTCATTTCTCTTCCATCATTTATAACCAAATTTGATCAATTACTATGCCAAGTATATCAGTAAATAGTCTGAACCTCGTCAATGTTTACACACAAAAAAATGTCCATAAGTGAAAATAATTCAAATTAAGAAGAGATTCTTCATAAAGAAACGCCGTCTTGTGACGTAAAGATGCTTTATATTCTTTGATTCGCATTCACGCGAGTCTTACGACAGGTTTTACATAACTGTTTGTTTCCCCGCAGTTAAAACAGACAGAAACATCGACACAGGCGGCCCAAGAACAAGCTCTTTCAGCAAGAGAGAGAGAGGGACGTCTGTGATTTGGCTGCATTTTGGATTCAAGATGTCTGACGACAAGCAGAAGACAGTAATATGCAAACTACGCAAGGAGGATATTCCTGGGCCGATGCTAACACAACAAACCTTCTATCACTTAAGGAAAGTCCACGAAAATGAACATATGAGATTACAAAATAATCCAAGCCGTGGATCAGAGCTGTACAGAGGATCTGAGCACTCGGATTCTTGGGATCTGCTCCAGAAAATTCAAGTATGAATATTCGCAACGTCCAAATCGCTGATTCACGATCTTTATAAATATAGTAGAGTACAGAAAAATAAAGTTTGAACTAAAATAAACACTTTCAACTGAAGTTCACAAATCATTAAATAAAGTTTCAGTGAAGCTTCCTGTTTTCTAAGTAAAGCTAGCAAAAGCTTTCTTCTTAATAACTGGTAATATCCTTTATTGTTTTATCCTGTGATATAGATGGTTAATGTGATATGAATGAATTTACATTGTGATATATATATTTTCATATTGCTCAGCTCTACTAGCACCTGCTTAAATCATGAATACATCATTGCAGAGTGTTTTCAGTGGCAAAAACGGATCCCAGCTGTCGACCACATGTTTTGGACAGGATTTTTTCATTTGGCTCTAATTTTTAAGCAAAAGGCAAATAAAAAGGCGCTGAGCTGCAAACAGTCAAAGAAGTGAGGTTGGCCCAGAGCGCGCTCATCTAAGAGGCTTGTAGCTACAAACCCAGTGACAGCAGACTCCCCCGCCGCTGGAAGGATTAGTCTCAATGGGTCAAACAGCCCCACAGCTGACGTCCACAACTACAACCATCTAGCTGAGCCTGTGACGGGCAGGGATGGAGGTCTGGGAGCAGAACGCTTCGATGAGACAGAACAAAACTGGAGAACATCCAGACTGACCCGCACGTCGGAAACAACCCAAACTGTGGCACTGAGGCAGACGCAGGAACAATTATAACCAGAGTCAGAGATAAAAAGGAGATCAAACCTCAGATCAAACCAACCAACTTGGTTGATTGTATACAGTAAACAGTTGGTCTGAACTCATCCTGTCCTTCATGATTTTCAGAATCTGCTCAAACAAATGAAAAATTACAGAAAACTATTACACTAGATGAATTACATTATTTACAGTATTACAATTGTGCCGTTCACATTTCTGTGCTCCAATCAGCCGTCACTGGATTTTTGCTTTGACTTTCATCCAATACTTACGGTAGCAGTCCTGAGAACGCTGGAAAATCTCCCAACAGACTCCACGGAGCTTCTTGATGTGACCACGGAAATGTGAACGGCGGCTCATTTGACCGCACTTGGAAAGGCTTGTCAATCAATGAAAGAGCATTTGGATGTTAGCTTTCATTATTTTCTGCTCTGAGAAACCAATGGATTGAATGGATTGATCACAGCAACGTCAAGAAACATCAAAGAGTCTTTGGTGACTGGAAGGAGAAAGAATCAGGATTCTGGAGGAAGTTCTGTCCATGAAGATCCTGAGCTGACATCCGGATCAGAACCATACGGCTGGACGTTACCCATATTGATGGAGGTTTTTATGGAGCAGCGGAGAAGATTTATGCTAGAGAGACACAGAGATATCAGAATCAGACAGGAGGGATCAGGGGCGGAGCACCAAAAGCCACGCCCCCTCAGAGGAGATTTTGGAAACAGAGGCTTCAAAACAACATGAACTATTATAAAGCTTGAAGAGTCATGAAGAGTTTGAAGTTGTTTTAAGAAGTTGAAGACGTGTGTGTTTTTTCACACTCCCTGGAGTAAACTCGTATTTCACTGCTCACCTCCTTCACTTTAAACGGTTACCAAATCCTTTAAGTTTCATTAGTCTGCCATCATGATCTGCAGTTCCAATAAAGATAACAGTTCTGTTCCCCAGCCCCGCCCCGCTGATTGGATTTTCACATTTCGGCTGTGGGTGGAGTCAACCTTCAACTTCCCTGTTTGGTTACCCTTCAACTCAGGGGTGTCAAACTCATTTTGGTTTGGGGTCGCATTCAACCCGTCTGATCTCAAGTGGGCCGGACCGTATAATAGCAAAATAACCTTTGTTCATCTCATCTGTTATCTTTGATGCTCCCATCAAAGCTCACTCACTCCACAGTGGATTTATATGTTTTATGAATGAGTTTTACTGTGGACTAAAGGGTTTTTTTATTTTTGGTGTTGATGTCAATGAAGTCTGCAAGCACTCCTAGTTGCTGGAGCATCCCCTGCTGCTGTGTAGACGGTTGGTGGGCTGCAGACCACATAGCCCTGCCATCGTCACGTGTTCGCGCCGGCGGTCCAGTCAACAGCATTCCGGGGGGCCCGTTCACTCTCAGATAATTGCTGCTGCCATTGTGTGAAGCAGAGAAAGAGCAGAAACGTGACCTTTTACGAGAGGACAGGAAATGTGGCTGCAAATGTCTGAGAGCGCTCCGTGTCTGCTTCTGCAGGGCTGTGCAGTGACAGACGGCTGCAGTCCAAGTCCACAGGTCCTGCTGGACTTCATGAAGAGAGCTTGTCTCCGTGTAGAGCTTCCACTCTGCTGGTGCTCTCAGAAATGACATCCACTCGCAGAAGAATCCAGTTCAGACTCTTTTGGTCACATTAGAGATCTGAACGCCGTGGATGTTCCTGCAACAGGGTGGGGGCCTCGTCTCAGCGTGCCCCCTCCTGCAATGCTGTTGGTATGGTGCGGTGCTGGGGGGGGGGGGGGGGGGGGGGGGGTTGAGTGGATCAGGCTTGATGTTGACTAGTGATCCCAGCAAACATTGCACCCCCACCCTCATTTGTCTCACATTGGTGAGCATCTCTGCTAAACTCACGGATTGAAGAGACATTAGAGCATTATGGACCGAACCATCAGAGACGGGGGGGGGTTACTAATGAAATCAGAGAACAAATCGGATGCTAGACTGAATTGGATTTAAGTGTTACTTGAGTTTTTTTTTTGTTATAAGTGGTTTACAGTCTTTAATGAGGAGTGAATTGGGTTAAATTAATTTAATTCACCTGCATTTTTATTGTCTGCTTTGAGATAAAAATATAGAAAAAGTTCAGTTATTATCTGATGACAATAAAGGTATAGCTGTTAAAAAACAGATTGAAAACTTGAAAACCGACATTGTAACAGAATTTTTTTTTTAAAAAACATTTGAAAAAACACTGTATATTTGGACATTGCAAAAAAAGATTTTAGAAATTAAAAAAAAAAAAACTAAAACTGGAAGTAAAACATACATTTGAAAAGAAATACTGAAAACTTGAAGTAAATCTTGAAAATAAAAAAAAATTACTTAAAACTTGAATGAAGAAAACTATAAATGTAAAGATTACCAATTGACAAATGTATCGATTAGTAAAAGCTGCTGTTTTCAATTTTCAACTTTAAGCTGATCCTGATTTGACCCCATACAGTTGACTCAAAAACAACATGACAACTCAATCCTCCAAACATCATCGCTTATTCCATAACTTAAAACGACAAAGAAAATGTAATTTGACATCTCATTTTCAAAAAAATTCTCTAGCAAATTTGTACCAAAATTCAATTAGAAATGGCAAATCTGACCATTAAAATGGACGAACAGGAATTCTTCCTCTGTTTCACAATCTATCTGCATTACTTCTCTCCTAAATAAAATGAAAACTCAATCCTCCAAACTGCATGTTCATTTTATCCTTGAACACCTCTCATCCTGTGACATAAATCAGTTTGACTTGGCAGTTCCAAAGGCGCTCCACAGTGACGTCACTGCCCGCTCTTCTTCTGAGTGTAAGATTGCAATTGTTCATGCTAACGTTTGGACTTTAGCTAGTCTCCAGCAAGCTAACACAGCAGTAGTCTGTTGACATCATAAATCTTTATCTAAGTACTTAGTGTTTTACTTATAGTATATAAAGCAGTGCACATGACCTTTAGACATAAACATATTTCCTGTAGAATGTGTTCACATCTACATTCATCTTCAGCAGCTGTTTGGAGCCTGCAGGTGACAGGATGTCAGCTCTGATTCGTCACGTCTGCTCTGGTTCAGGTGTGGCGGGAGTTCATCTGAAACGCTGAGTATCACTCGCGCAGGTGTGTCTCACCTGAGCTCGACACCAGTGCCTGGTCATGACGTCCTCCGAGCCGCCGCGCACTTGTCAGTCGTACAGAAGGATGAAGGGGTTGGTGCGACCGCAGAGGCTCCCCTCCGGACCCCGTGCCATTCCTCCGGCCCCTCCACGAGTCTCCCGAGGGACCCGGCTCAGCGCGGCTCCCCTCGTCCCGGTAATCTCGTTAGTCTGGGGAGTGATGGAGCTGAGGAAAACAGACGGCCTGAAAGAGTGTGGAGACAGGAAATCTGAGGCAAGTAAACCTCTTACACGCCACAGGAATAGAAGCAGGAGGAGGGATCCGGAAGGGGGGGGTCACATAATCCTGTGACTTTTTACTTCTTAAAGTAAAACAACAAAAACAGACTATTTTTTAACTTTAATACATCTGTTTGTTTCTATATGTTTACACGTCTACATCATTCTAATTTGTTTTTTGGTTGATCGTGTCTAGCAGAAAAAGAGTACAGATGAGCTGAAGGTCTGTTGGAGCTGAAGGCCTCTTGTCTCTTGTCTTGGACACGTTTCATTGTTTCAATACGGGCTCATGACATTTCTGACACACAACATGTATGTTTGGACATAAACCTCTTTTGTATTTAAAGGCTAAAGTTTATTTAAATTATGTTTGCACATTTCTTGTTGGACCAGCATCCACTGCCTCCACAGTTTAGTTAAGTTTATTTTTATTTATTTTGTAGTTTATGTAATCTCATAAAATATTTTTACATTTTAGCCCCGTCACCCCGAAAAGAACAAGCGGCTGAGAAAATGAATGAATGAATTTATATTTACATTTTACACATATTTTGCTTTATGGTAACATTAAGTTAATGATTTATGCAAACATTTAGTTAATCTGATTTTCTTCCTTTTATTTAATTATTTTTCTGAGTTTCTGTTGGCTGGATTGAGATGTGGGAGGAGCTGGACAACTTCCTCGATGATTCCATTGGAAGAAGGCGGGGAGAACCAAAGACTTTATTTTTTTTAATTTGGCTGTTTCTTTTATTACTTAAAATAGTTTCTCAGGCATGAGTTTAGTTTTCTTTCTGTTCAATGTCAAAATGACTAATAATTTGTGTCTGTTTGGTTAATGTGTTTAATCTTTGTTTGTTATCAGTAGTTACCTCCTTCTCGTTTCGATGGTTTGATGGTGGGTTAGTTTAAGTTCATCAGTTTGGAGAATATATTTGATTTCCTCAGTCACCTTCTGTTAAATTGACCCCATTTCCTTTTGGGCCCATTAATAAGTTTGCATTTGTTATGCTGGACAGTTAAAAACTCTTTTTTGAACATGTTTTTTCTCCTGTGGCTCAATCTTCACACGGTCCATCACAGACCGGCAGAAACAAGAAGAGAGGAAGAGAGTCCTGTCATGCATGAAGGTCACTACAGTGTTCAGCCATTTAAAAGGGTTTCATTGCTACTTGTCTGCAATTTTGGGCACTGGTACACAAAACCCACTACAGTGGAAGATATTGTATCATCCCGTACCAAAAATTTCCCATTTGCAGGTTATCACAACTTGGAAAAATAGCCAGTAAAACCAAGATGGCCGACAAACGAGAAGAATGACCAACAACCTTCAACAATATCTATTTCTATCTTCTATAACAAAACACAATTTCAGGTTAAAAAAAATATATGTATATATAATTACATAAAGTAGCATTGAAGGTAACATATGTTGTAAAGATTTTGTTTTTATACAGTATTTGGAGTTTTTTTTTTATTTAACCTTTATTTTACCAGGAAATCCCGTTGAGACTTACATCTCTTTTTCAAGGGAGACCTGGGCCAAAAGGCATCAATACAAGAAAATAAAATACAGTTAAAACAATTAAAATAGAAATAAAATACAATAACAATAAAATACAATTAAAAACAAATGAAAATAACAACAGGACAATGAATAAAAGGTTAATTCAGAGTGGAGTAAATATAGATTAATCCTGTGTCCACCCAATCAAACATCATGCATCATAAGCTACACTATATTACCTCAGGTAGTGGCTCACCATCCAAATGACCAGATCAGCTGTTGTAATCACTTGACATAGGTGTATAAAATGTTTTTACAGACATTAGTGAAAGAATGTTCCGTAAGGATGTAACAATTCTTCTTGAATCTGTAAAAATTGATGCAAACTCCTCAACATCTGTGGAGCAGATTTAAAAATCGGTTTGTCTCAACCTGCGCCTCAATTTAGAGACATGACATTTCTTCATGCAGGCTTGCTGTGAGTGTGTGTGTGAGTGTGTGTGTGTGTGTAGCGGACAGCCTGCTTCCCTCCAGGTAAATTCCTGCAGCTCTTTTGGATTTTCACAGAAGTCATTCCCTCCAGGGTTTCACAATAGCAGCTATTAAGACAAATTCAAGCAAACCTGAGATTTGTTCCTCACCTGCAATGTTACATTAAAATGAAAATCATGACTTTGAAGCTGTGAATCAAATCGTGGCTTGACTCTGTATGTTGTTGCTGACCAATCAGCACAAGGCTCCTGTTAGGTTTAAACAACCTGAAACATTTCTCTGAAAGAAGACAAGAGCAGTTATCTTAGGATGACTGCAACCCTCTTGATACCAGTTTATCTTAGATGAAGAGAGAGGTTCAAATCACTCAAAGCAAATATTTGATAAATGTCTGTATAACACCATATTACTGTGGCAACACCAGCGGTTCAAACACACACTAAAAAGAGGGACTCAAACCAGATGGAGACGAGGTTCCAAATTTTAAAAGACATTTTAAAAGAGATAGTTAGAGATAATTTAAAATGTTCAATTATTAGAAGACCTGTGATCAAATCTCTGGGGACCTAGACTAGAGCCCACCTGCAACAGAGACCTGATTACTCAAACAGAAGGATTCTATTGACAAGTTTTAAAGTTGAGAAGCTGCATTCACATCCTGCTGTTCTGACGGGCAAACACTGGCTATTTTCCACGGACAAAAAAGCTAAAAAAAAAGGAAAAAAACTCCTTATAATGAGAGAAGACGATTAAATATTCAGACAGACTGGATGAGTTCTCTTTACCACATGCTCTTATTCTTTCAACAAGTTTTTTTTTGTTGTCTGTTTTAGTTCTGTTTTGAAGTCTTCCAGGTCAGAGTCATCACTAATGTATCAAGTTGTTCTTTTAGGAAATCTTTGTTTGGTGGATTCAGAGCCTGAATTCCTTTCATGATTTGGCATCTTAGGGTGGAAAAGTGTCTGCCAAGCTCCCTGATTTAAAGATCAGAATGAGAAGTTCTGTCCTGAAAAGATCTTTACGTTCTAAATTTGAGCGATGTCCAACTATGGTATAAGACTTTCATCTTATCTACTCGATGTAGATAAGAAAGTAGTGGCGATGTCACAGTCATTGCAAGTTTCAATGATTGTACTCCACAACTCAGCTCCTCAAACGTCTCCCTGGGACTTCTGATCAGCTCAACTGTCTTTGTCAGGTCCACACTCGCTGCTTGGAGTGTGTCGGCTTCACTCAGGACTTTCCTGAAGATTGTCAGGAGTCCTACACATTTTAGATTGATCTGGGAGTTTAATGCTGTGGGTTGGACAGCTCCATGTGGATCGTCCTCATCTAAAATGTCTTTCAGGACACTTAGTACTGCACGCCAAAGCTTCATTCTGAGTGTGGTGGCTTGTGTACTTTGCATTTCTAGAGCCTTGTACCAGACGTCTTCTCACAAAGGTTTCATGCTTTCTCACAATGTTCAAAATGTCAAGAAAATGTCCCGTATTTCCTGAGTCCTCTGATTCAGCATGACCACGCTGTGAAATGTCGAGCTGTAAAGTTTCAGCCAAAGTCTTAATGTACTTCAGATTTTCAATGACTTGCTTTTTGGTTTCGTCTCCATCATTTTGAAAACAGACATATTTTCACTGGCCATATTTTTGTGTTTATCCCATGAAATCATGGCATTAAAATGTACAACTGACCTTAAATTCACGTTAAAACCACGATCTCAGAAGTAGACTTCTTCCAGTTGGAGCAACATGTTGCTTCTTGAAGCACCAAAATGTCTGCATGCAAATCAAGCCATGACCACTCACTGTACCATTCCTTGTGAGAGCTCCTTTTTGCTGCTCCATGCACTGTTTGGAGAAATACCTCTAAACTGAGCTGCACTGGTGTGTCGTCTCTGCATTTTGCACTAACATCATTTTCTACTAGCATGGTTTCTGCTTCAAGATATTGTTGTACATTTGTACAAAATTCTTATTTTATCTAGTGTAACAAATAAAATTCAACAGGAATTTAAACGTGTTTAAACTTTATATACCGTACATTATTGTCAGGACTCAACCAGTCATGACCTCCTCCAACCACCAGAGGGAACCCTCACCAGAGTACTGACTGCATCTGTTCCCTTCCTCACTCAGTGTCCCATAATGCATCTGCCTTCCACTCCTGCCTTCACATTCAAGTTGATCATCAGACTGTATTTAGCCCTGCTCTCCACTCTGCTCCATGCGAAGTCTTGATTTGTTTCTCTGGTGCATTCAGTCTAAGCATTCAGTCTCTGGTCCCTCTCTGCGTTTGACCTCTGCCTGTTTATCCGCTCCTCGCTCTGACCCTGGCCTGTTTCCTGACCACGCCCTGGTTTATGTTTTACCATTAAACCTTATTGCATATGGATCCAAACGTCTCAGCCTCTTCATTACAATTATGGAAGTAAATTTTATATGAAGAAAAATTCAAACCTTGCGGATCTTTTCGGTGTCTGGTCTATTTTGGCAGGAAGTTACATCAAGATACATGAGAAATGGGGTTTATTTTAAAAATATAACCACATTTTCAAAATAAAACACTGTGATTGACAAATGTAATCATGTCAGACTGTAGAGATGAATATAAACATACAATAATAACACACACACATACCCTCACACTTTGACCTAAGTTAGTAGGTATTAGGTAAAGTATTTGGCAGCCAGTGTATTCGGTATGTTCAGTACTTTGGTGACAGTTCCCATTGGTGGCCATAGGGGGAGACAGAGCGTCAACTCCTGCCTGACACTCAAAGTAAAAATGAATTTACGATTACATCACACACAAAATTATTATTGTGAGGTTCTAAATGAGACTTAAAAAGGGCTTTTCTTTTGCATTTGCACCCCCCCCCCAAACACACACACCCCCATATGGAGCATTCTACAGAAGGAACGGAAACTTACAAAACTCCTTCCGTTAAAATGGTTTTAAATTCAAGTTAATAGCACGATAGAAAGACTCTTGTTTGTAACTGTTTTTAAATGACATGTTTTATTCTCTAAATGTAATTAATATGTTTTTTTTCCACCTCATGATCAGGCCTCCCTCGTAAAAGACATTTCATAATGTCAACGGGACTTCATGGTTAAATAAAGCTTAACAAACACTCAAACCCTCTTGACATCTCTGCCACTTCCTGAACCTTCTGTTTTTAAATAAATCTCTAACTTTAAGGGTCCTAAATCCTTACACAACCATCAATCTCTCTGAGGCAAGTTGTTAATCAAATCAAATTGAATCAACCAATAGCTTTCAATAAACTTTTCAAAATAAAATAAGCAAGTTATATTGATATTACAGTGTGATATAATGTCCCATTAGTTTGATTTGTAAAAACAACAGTGAGCTGAACTTTATCAAACTAAAATATGAATGGATTTGACAACATTCTTGTTTACTTGTTTGTTTGTACCCATATTTAATTTACAAATGATTAACTTGTAAGATCCTGTTTTTCACCTCCAAGGCAATTTTATTTGTAAGTGTAACCCAGACCAGGAACCAGCCCACTAACCCAAACAGATTCCACCTGAGCATGCTCTTATTGTGGCGGGGCTGGCTGGTTATTCCATACTCATCTTCCAAAACCATCACTCACCGGTAAACACTCCTCAAACCATCTCTTCGGTGAGTCAGAAATTATGCTTGACAAAGTGTACATCCTACAGCAGTATTTCTACAGTACAGAAACCACTAGCTAAAGCCATGCTAATGCTAAGCTAACATCATGTCATTAGTTTTTGCTTTGATATTTAATGAGCAAGGCATTTGGCTAATCAGTTTCTCTTTTCAGCTGAAACAAATAGAATAATTTAAGTTTACCTCTCATGTTTTCAGTTTTCTGGTCTGGTCCATTTTGGACTGTTTTTTGACTCTTTTCTGTTAGTCTGAGATAAAAATCGTTTATTGTGTTTTGTATTTTTCATCAGTTTTATCTTGATGCTACATGCAATGTTCTTCCTTGAAGGAGTCTGAAACTTAAATTAAATCAAACATATTTAATCGTTTGAACTAAATAGATTATTGACATTTTGATGTTTTTGATTTAAATCAAATGCTAATTGACCTTATAAAGTGAACTTGTGTTTTTTTTTTTGTTAGGAACTTGAAACTTGAAACCCTTTAGACCTATTCTGAAAACTTGACTTGAAAGTATTGATTAGTGTACACATTATGTAAACACATTTTTCCCATTCTTTCTTCTCCCTTCGGACTGACATCCATTCACCTGGTGGATGGTGAAAAAGTGAGCTACCCAAGACTGGACCTGCAGAACTGTAAAGAACATTGAAGAGAAATGTGAACAAAACTGAAGACGACACAAAAAGTCTTTAAACAACAGATCATGGATCCCTGGACATTCCATGGTTTCCTCCTGTTTTTATGTCCTCTCCATTTAGAACATCGATCAACGACCAATATAACATTCTGTGTGTCTTTTTTCTGTGTTACATTTTTTCTAATACAATCTAATACAATTTTATTCCTTTGTTGCATCTTCTGATGGGTTACTGCCCAAACTGTGTAGCCACAAGGGGGCCTGAGTCTGGGTCTCCCCGTGCCGGTCCCTGGCCCAGATAACATACAGGGTTGTGTTAGGAGGGGCATCTGTTGTAAAACTCTCTGCCAAATGGAAAGTGTAAATGCTTGAAGGATCTGTGATTCTATGTGGCGACCCCAGACGGGATATGCCATAAGCAACTGGAAAACTTTACCTGTACTGTTCAGTAGCAGGTATTTATCTCTGAGTCACAGTGGTGGAAGCTTTGGATAAGGATGATCTGGATCCATTTTAGGTCTGTGAACCAAAACTGATTATTAGTCATCAACCACAGATTATGATATGAATCGAATTGTTGTAAAATTACAGTATTTTCCGGACTATAAGTCACTCCAGAGTATAAGTCGCACTTTTACGAGAAAAGTCCAACAGAAGTCCAAAAGTTCGACGTAACGTTGCATCGACACTGAACATGACTCATGTCTCAAACTGCCTCTTTTGACGTGAGTTAAATTTAAATATAAACCTCAATGTTTGGTTAAAAATGTATTAACAAACAACATGACAGAATCTTTGAATTATATCTCGCTTAAAATACACGGAAGATACGGACGATGTTGAGGGTATTTATGTCTAAAAAAAATCACATATAAGTCGCTCCTGAGTATAAGTCGCACCCTTGGCCAATGACAAAAAACGTGAATTATAGACCGGAAAATACAGTAAGTGTTGTTGTTAAAATGATTTGTTGCCCTCCTATTAAAAACATATTTGTAATTATATTGTGAAAAAATAAATGAACAAATATTGAAAAAAATGAGGCTAATAACCAAAGAGAATCAGTTGTTATTTAGAGTTCCAAAGTGGATTTTTATCTAGATTTCCAACAGGGTGTGATGTTTTCACTGTTATTTTTCCTGAGTTCTGTGGTGGAATTCACGTTCTTTTCCTTCCAACTTCACAGGTTCATTTGAGCATCAAACCATTCAGCAAAGTTGTATTCCAGGAAGATAAAAAAAAACAGATTTAATTCTATTGAGACATTTGTTGGCCAAGATACAGTACAATACAGTACACTTCTATCCCTCATTTCATCCAGGTAATTTTTTAGTTCTCAACCTTGATCAATTATCGTGACAACACACAGATACACATAAATATGTGAAGAATGTTTGAGAGAAAAAGCCTTTTTATGTGAAAGTTTATAAAAAGGAAAAACAAGTTTGAGGTTTATTTTTGTCATTTCTGATTATGAGCATCGGCACATGTGAGTAATAAAAATAACAAAATATAGCGAGGCATAAAAGCACCAAGGTTTGAGCAAAAATAACAACAAAACTGACCTGCTGAGCAAAACACAACTTTAGATTTTCTTTATTCAAGTCATTTATCTGAAAACATAGACTTTAGAGATTACCTAATCTATGCTACTTTATTTCTATGATCATAAATACAGTATTTTAATTAACATAATTGCTGCAGCAAATATAAGTGTCATATAAAAATCACACAGGCATTAGGCAAAGAAAGTGTAAAATTCTCTAAATAAACTGTAAAAAGTCAGAATTAAATAATCTTAAACTCTTGTATTTGTTTTTTTTTTTTTTACAACCAATCAGGAAATAATTTATTTGATCAACTCTCACTCCCTCCTTATAAACATAAATTAATACGTTTTTTTTATGAATCATGGCACAATCATATTTTCCAACAACAAACATGAGCAGAGAAGCCAAGAAGTTATTTATCAAACAGTTCCATTTTACCGTGGGACACTTCGGCCCTCACCGAGCATGTCCCTACTGCCTCTCAAAACGAATGCAGTGGAATTTAGGAATATCTACCTGAACATCCTTCATTTGCATGAACAGCAGAAGAAAAAAGCTCTTGGTTGTTTTTACCGACTGCACCACCATCATTTATTAACTTCATAACCAGCATCAACTCAGAGACAGAAAGCAGCTCTAGCTGGTAATGTTTCATGATCGAGGTGAAAGCTGCTGTAAAAGACTGGCTTTTCAAAGTAAAATCATCACAGACATTTTGAGGAAAACACTTTTTCTTAAAGGGAGCATCTTAAATCTATTGAAGTAGAAGATAAAAAAGGAGTTAACTGGACTCGGTTCATCTTTACTGGACTCTAAACACGGAGCTGTGATGTATTTCTGGTTTCAAATAAGAATGCTTGTTTACTTCTGGTGTGGCTAACTCTATACATCAACTTTTTAAAATCTCTGATTACTATCTCTGTGTTGGGATTCCTCTCTGCTACGCTGTGGGTGGAGTGTTTTGGTGGCTTCACCATTTGCTCAGCTAGCCCAGCTCCAAGCCAGTCTGCCTGAGGAGGAGGAGCCTCTGCCTTCTTCATGGAGCGATAGCAACGTGAGCTAACGTTAACCCGAGACCTTTAGGAAAGAGAACCCCGTCTCAGACTGATTGTACCTGATACTGAACATTACATTTAAACAAATGTAGAAACATTCTGCTGTGGAGTCATTAAAACACAACTAACAAGTTATAATGATAAAGACAGCGATAATCAGTCTTTCATGCTAGTTAGCATTAGCCCAAATGAAAAGTGACAGCGGTATTTGTATGTAATTTTCTAAATACTGCAGTCAGTTCTGAACCTTTTTCTGGAGGAAAGGTTAAGGTTCGGATTACGGTTTTGGTTCGGGTTAATGCACCAAATGGTTCCCGATCAGCTGCAGCTGCGCTCTAGCGGCGTGACAGCTAATGGGACTTCATAAATACGGACACATTTAGCTTTAGATTTGCATAAAACATGTGAAACAATGCAGCAATCTATGTCTTGGTTGCATATATTACATGTCGCCAACATGAGTTTCCATCAACTTTAGAGCCGGTCACACGTAAACGAGCAGGAATAACATCAACCTCAGCAAGTTACCTTCAAAGTTTGCAGGACGACAAATACAATTTCAATCCTTTTTGGATTTTTGTTTTGGAGTATTTTGCTAGAAAAATGAAAAATGTACCTAAGATAGTTTATA
Organism: Oryzias javanicus; assembly: GCA_003999625.1. Classification (NCBI taxonomy): domain Eukaryota; kingdom Metazoa; phylum Chordata; class Actinopteri; order Beloniformes; family Adrianichthyidae; genus Oryzias; species Oryzias javanicus. The sequence goes on from CM012439.1 coordinate 4,843,021, forward strand.
GTGACTCTTGGTAACATCTGTCAAAGTCCAAACAGTCAGCTATCTCCAGAAAAGACTGAGTGGTCATATACCAAATGTAGGAGTAGGTCGTACATATATATTTCATTTCATTACTCATAATTAATTTTCATTGATGATAACCAAAGTCCAGATGACTGCTGTTTTACATGCTACCTTCATGAATGAAAATCTCCAGACATGTGTGTTAGTCAGATCAAAGAGCAGGGGGCGGAGTCAGGGGCGTGTCATTTATACGGGCTGATGGGAGAGGGTTAGAAGAGTAAGAGACCTGTAGAGTTGAAGTCCACTGATAGGAACTTTTTATATTCTAATTTTTATTTATTTTAAATGTTGTTTTTGTTATTTTTGCAATGCTTGAATAAGTTAACATTGATGGTTTCCTGATCTTTGTCTGTAATGATACTAATATGTCTCAAACATGGGGGGAGGGGGGCTGCCCCACCATGAGTCTTCCTCCTAACTGAATTTGATTCTCATACATCTACAGTTTGGTTAAAGTTTCCGATCTGCCTGGAATCTGGACTCATTTGTCAGTAACCTTCACCAGCTCAGTCTGTTGCTGGTCCTCTTCTGAACTTTCTGCTTTTTGAGCTCTCGGAGAACATGGTCGGCTTTCCTCAGTTTCTCCATGGCCTGAGCCAGCAGCTCCTCTGCTGAGCCCTCCTCACAACTCCCTTCCTTAGCCTTGCTCAGAAGCTTTCTGGTGTTTTCCATCTCAAGAGCCACTTTAGCCTGGAGGTCTGTGAACTCATCCCCAGGAGTCGCTGCACACTCTGCTGCGTTAGAATGTATGAGCTGAGAATGGATGAAGGAATCTGAAAGCATGTTCTCAAAAGATGCTGATCTAGCCTTCAGAGGAGGCGAACCTGAAAGTGTGTCTTTACTCTCAGAAAAGTCATTGCTCCTGCGCTGGGTGCTCTCTCCAGACTTCTCTTCTCCAGTCTTTTTCTTCCAGAGGAGTGGACTCTGACTGAGGCCATTGGACGGCGGCTCCGTTGATGGGAGGACTCCTGATGGGACTTTGCGCTGCAGAGGCTTTGGGGCTTGTGGAGGCCTGTTTGGGGGATCGGAGGCAGAACTAGCTGGAGTCTTATTAGGGGCAGTGGATTGGGGCTTTTCCTCCTGGTTTTGTTTGCACGCTAGAAGAGGACTGATACGCTTGCTGAGCGACTCTGCAGAGTCTTGGATCTCACATGACCGCTCCGTTTCCTCTTCTTCTTCCTCGTCTGTTTCCGTCTCATGGTCCTGCTCTGCTGTGGACGTGCCGTCCGCCTCATGCTCAGGTTCTCCAGTCTGCTGGGAGAGCTTTGAAGGTGAAGGAAGGACAGAGATGTGTGGGGACTGTAACGTGACTACAAGGTTCTTCAGGGAATCGATGGGTTTGTTTGGGGGGGCCGGCGGGTGGTTCTTGACCGCAGGTATCTGGTCATCTACAGCTTTTCCATCAGGCGTGGCCTCATTTGGCAGAGACTGGACCTAAAAGAACAACAAATAATTAGCAGGAACATCATAAACATATATATTTACGTGGTACAGTTATGCACCAAACAAACCTTTTTGTCTGGATTTTCATTAATGTTCGTATCTTCTGCCGAGGTAGCTTCATCTGCTTCAGCAGGAAGAATGGAAGGTTCCGTTGTGGTCTTTTGAACACAGGCCTCCAGCTCTTCCTTCTCCTCTTCTTCTTTCAAAGCCCCTGTCCAACCAACACAGCTATGATGGGTCTCATTTGGCATGACGGCATCCTCAAGGTCAAGATCTAACCGCAGAAGGCCATCAGAGGACACATCGGCCACCTAAAGGAGTTCAGAGACAGTGTTAGACAGTAAGGCGGGGTTCATAAAATTGATTAATCAATTTGAATTGATTTAAGCTTATTTGATCAATATTGATTCATAAAAATCTAAATCTAGATTTAACTCATAAAGTTAAAGCACGCTAGCTTGACGCTAACGTTTAATACAATTTCCCATAGGACGGTTAATGCTAACGCTCAGTCGATACAAACATACACTGATGACTAAATGAACGTCTATATGAATTTTCCAAACTCTTTTGCGGAAATATTTTTAAAGTAACTATTTGTGGTTTAAAACATTGTTTTTTTCCTCATACTTTCTTCTTCTTCTGGAATAAGGTGTAATGCTATAGCACGAGCTCCACCTAGTGGCCAAACTGAAACGTCCTCCAGGAGAAGAAGAACAATGTTTACAATGTTAATGATCTGAACATTTTTGTTAGAACTTCTCCTTTAGAGAATCCATGTAACACTGGATGATATTAACAATCTCAGTATTTCACTGATACATTTGACAGGATGTGAACTGGATCAGATTAATATAAATATATTTAAATCATATAGTAGATTTTTAATGTATTTCTAAACAAATCTGTATAAATGTGTAAACTCAAATTGAATTTAAGAATCGAAAGAATTGAAGAAAAAATTGGAATCAAATAGATTCAGGCTCTAGTGAATCGAATAGAATCGTTTCTGGAAATAATAATCAATACTATTAGACAGTATCCTCAAGTAACCACGGCTGATCTCAGCATAATGCATTACAGTTCATAAAGTTCATCCTATTAACTCACATCATATAATTATTTTGAAACGTTCACGACAAATACATTTGAAAATAATTTTGGATACATTTCAAAGTCACATTTCTCTGAGGGTAAACGTTACACTCCACTTCACAAACCTCTTTCATGTGGATCCTGGTTGGCGGCCTCCTGTTCCGGTTCCCTTTAGGTCTTGTTCGTGTAACATGTTCTAAATTATTACTTTCAACTTTCACCTGCATAAAATAAAATATGACATTCTTTCTGAGTACGTGAACAGACGGGAAGGATTTTCATTCATGATATGCTGGTTTACCTCGTCGAAGGCTTTGTTTTTAGCACGATCGATTCCTTCACTGAGGGTCTTGATCCAGGCCTCCTTCTCCTCTACAGACTGAGCCTGGAGCTTTACGTCGTGGACCTGTCAGTAACACACAGCTTCAGAGGTACAGTTAACCTTCCTCCATCAGAGCAGAACTTGAGGTGTAAAAGCCTGAGTAGATCAACTCCAGCGTGGCATTTATGGGGCAGCTACTGCCAACATTTCAGAGTTTACCAATACAATTATTTTGGAGATTTCCACAGGAGACAGAATCAGGATAGCAGGAACTTTTGCACATCATGCATAAAAATAAAAATAAAGTAACTAAACACTAAATCGACTTTTTTTGGCTTTTCAATTCCTGAAAGTGTGGTCTCTGTGCTGCCCCCTACAGGTTGAAACGAGGTATTACAGTTGAATTTAGTGATTGGTCAGCTGGTGTAAGTCGGTCCCTCATCATTTCAGAAGTTTCACGCCGTCATGCTCTGCGGCTCCATGGTGAAAGCCCCGCCCATCTTTGATCCTGTTGTTATCGTGTTAGCTTTAGCATGGCTAGTTGGTGTATTCAATAAGAGATGGCACGCAGCCTTTATACTATTGTCCAGGAAACGTAAAGAGAGACGCCATGTTGAAATGGTGTGAAAACAATGAGACATGGTTTAGTAGAGACAGTATTGGTCCGCTAGTAAAAAAAAAAAGAAAAAAACTGATAATCAGAATAACAATGGACCCAGGTCAATTTGATGTCATGAACATCATATTGATGTGTTTGTGCAAAGTGCAACAAATGAACGCCATTTCAAATTTTTCTTTTAATTAATACATTATTATACGAGCAACTCAATGTGTCCCTGATGCTTGATGGTGATTTTATTCAAATCTACACACAGGGTAACATCTCCAAACACGGTTAGACTCCTTGGTCCATGTTTCTAAACGGGTCAGTGGGTAACAGACATCGAGCCGGCGCGAGGCAGTCAGGGTGGAGAGAGGACGCAGTGAACGGTGATCCACGGTCCCGGAGCATCCGGCCAGCGTTGCTTTAAAGCACACAACGGCCAGAGTTATTGTCCGGACACAGATTCGGTGCTGGGCTTCTCTCTCTTCGCTCGCCACTGAGGAAATCCTGGTTAGTTTCTTTTCCTCCACTTAGCAATCTGCTAAACAGCAGGTCGTCTGTTCTGATCCGAGGTCAAATTCACAAAAATACCCCGGCCATCCTCCATAAAACAAAAAGATCGATGGTCCTACCAGAAAACATGGAAGTTGTATAAAGTTCAAATCTTTATATAGGCTACAAGAGGAACCTGAACCAGGGGTCTGTAACCGTCAATGCATCAGAACCATTCGGGTTGATTTCTCTCCAATGGAGCCACAAAGTCTTCACTCACCCTTTAGAAAAATAAGATTCTGATTTATATTAAAGATTCTGTTACTGAAATGATACATTTGAATACACTCGTGGTTTTTTGGCATAAATAAAACATAAACAAGAGAAAATAACTTTTTTTAAACTATGTAACTATAAAATAGTTTATAACTTTTGACAGAGCTGATGAGGTGAGTGACCTCTACCATATATTAAAACCACGAGGAACACTTTAAAGGGGCCATACCAGGATTTCCTTAAGCCTTTCAGAGTGAACTACATCCATATACATGATCATATATTAAATTTGGAACACTTAAAAACAAATTGTATATGAAATATTAGTTATTTTTGGTGAGTGTTTGGTGAGTAAAACGACTCGATTCCTGAAGCTCCGCCTGCCGCTGTGTGTGGATGAAGTCCACTTCATGACGTCATCTCAGAGTCTGTGGCAGTATCTCTGCATTTCTCCTACGAAAATAATCCAAACTTCTTCAAGGATGGATGCACAAAATGATATATCTGTCTTTAGTAGCCCTGACCATCATTACACTGCTTCACAACACAAACACACGTGAGGCTCCCGCTGGACGGGGGGAGGGGAGGGGGTGTTAAAGGAGCCCCACGTCTAAGGTAACAAACACCTGTTATTAGGATCCTCACTGAACGATTCATACTGTCCTTCAACTGTTTGTGAATGGGTTGAAGAAACTTTAAATTAATTTACTTTTTTAAACTTTTTTTAATCAGACGTTTCAAAATATTTTATTTGAACCAAAGAGCCAAAATCGAGGGGTAAAAGAGCCAAATGTGGCTCCGGATTCTAAAATACTTTGGACCTTGAACTGTCCAGTTACTATGATTCAACTTCACGACATCACCTGGATGGATGAGGAACTTCAGAATCTCTCCGTCTGCTTCTGTCTTCTGTCACATCATCAATCAACTGTTTTCTACCCATTGTTCTGGTTCATGTCGGTCTCGTCCGTCCTAAAGTGCCGATCCAGAACCGGACTGGCTTCTAGAGGTGTTTTTGGGTGAACTTTAATGGCTTTTCTGTTTTGGGGGCTGATCTCTGGTCTGAGTCTTTTGTATTTTCTCTCCTTCAAATGTCTAAACTGTTAATGATGACAGCTGAACAAGAGAATAACAAGAGAATAACCTCACACACCCTTGTGTGGCTGCCCTCTGAGTCAGTTGTCTAGTTCCTTGTCAGAGAGGTGGCTGTCACTCTCTGCTTCAGTTTAGATGTGAAGCGGACACATGACAGCGGAGAGTCTGCACTTTTTAGATCAGGTCTTTGTATCCTGTAGATGTTTTCTTGGATAAAAAGATACCTGTGTCACTGTACAAAGATTGCTGGGCCTAACTGTAACAAAACATTTTGACATTTACACAAAAATATTTCAACAATTCTATATTAAATAAATTGATTTATGTCCAAATACTTAAAAACAAATTGCATATCAAATATACATATATATATATATATATATATTTCCTTTTAAGTAGCTATTTCTTTCAAGAAAACAAAGGGTACCCCTAAAACAATAGCTTTTGTATATTTGGATCTGTTTAAAAGGCTTGTCTGTAGGACGAATGGATGACCTTTAGAGTTCGCAGAAGGTCACGGTTGCCTTTAGTTTTCACTGTAAATGATTTAGTTGATTGTACGGCAGGTTAGTTTGCTGTGAATGTTGTAAGCATCTGAGCATGGAATCAGTGAAAGGCTAAAAAAAAAAAAAAAAAAAAAAAGGATTCTAACATTTTCTTACATTTACAAATGCATTTTCTACCATTGCTGACTGAATTATGTTTCTAGCAAGACAAGGAACTAAATGATTTGGTGTTGAATGCTCTGTGGTAATGTCAGCGCGCTGAGCAGGTTGTTTGCACCGCTCTATTTTAAGATGGACTTGCTAGAGGTTTTCATTGGTTTGGTGAGCATCTCTGCACAGACACATACAGGAAACCAGGAAATTAAAATAAAGTATCCACAGGATGTTCTCTAGAACATGTTTTCAAAGTACAAAGGGACATTTAAGCTTAATTAAAAAACAGAACAGTAGATGAAGATAATTAATGCTTTATTTTTATCATGACTAAATTGAAAAAAAGGAAAAATGCTGATTCTTGAGTCAGAGCAAACCCGTCCCTCGTGTAAAAATCATATTTAAGAAAAATAAATAAAATAGTGCTGGCGATCAATTGAAAAAAATTGATGTAATTATTCACACTTTTGGATTGTGATTAATTTGATTAATCAGAATGTTTTACTAGGTAAATTTTACTTATCAATAAAGAAAAACAGTTCAGAGAGAAACATTTTCCTTCATTTTTATAGTCTGAATTTTTTTTTATTTTGGTGTTCACTCAGATATCCCGGAAATGTAATTTGTGAGCACAAACACCTCAACAGAGAGGTGAACAGAACTCTGAAGACTTTCATGTCTGCAGTATGACTGAAATACAGCCATAAAAACAAACATTGTGTTCTTCTGCACTTTTAAATGGGCTGAGTGAATACTCAAATCTGATTGGCTGATGGGTGTGGAAGGACACCCACAAAGAAGTTCTGACCACATATTCAGAATGTTCTACATCCATTCACAGACGTCTTTAACACAAACTCCTTCATCTTCTGGACTAAAACCCGAGGGTGAGAGGTGAACCGATGCTGTGGTGAACCCATCATGACGATCAGCATATGTACTGCTCTCTCTCGTCTCTGCAGTCCAGCAACCCATGTTACCATGACGATCAAACTGTGCACCGCCGTACCTCTCTGAGCTTCTCTGTCCTTACACCCCGACCCGGAGCCTCAGGTCAGCTGATCAGCTTCTCCTGGAGGTACCGAGGTCTAAGAGGAAGTTCAGAGGGGAGCGAGTGGTTTCAATCTGTGCCCCGAAGCTGAGGAACGCTTTACCGCTGAGCGTTCAGCAGACATCCTCACTGCCCGTTTTTAAAACACTTCTTAAAACCCATTTTTACCGCCAGGTGTTTGACACAGAATGAGACTCTGCTCTGCTGGTGGGTTTGACTGTTTTACTGTTTTATCTTTGGTTTTATCTGGTGTTTTATGCTTTTATGTAACTGTCTACTTTTAGCTGTAAATGTTTTTTTTAATATTTTAATTGTTGTTTTTACTGTTCATTGAACTTTTAATCTAAAGTTCCTTGTTTGGCTAATGCCATTGAAGACGCTATATAAATGAATTAAACTTAAACTTGAATAGTCTACTTTTTGTGTCAAAGTGATCTCATCCAAAACAAGAGTGAAGCAATGAAAATCTATTGAATGTTTATTTCTATTGTAAGTGACCGTGTTATAAGTGGGTTAGTGTGCATTTTCAGAAATTGTCCCATGCGAAGATGAAGACGGTCACCTCTGATGCGTAATTAATCTGTGTTTTTTGTAAAATAATCTCATGTGTTAACACATTAACAGCCCTGAACTAAAAGGACTGATACACACTAAATAAGGAATAGTGAATAGCAGTGTTGTGTTTTAGCATATTTTAGCTTAAATGTATGACCACTTCTAGACACTCCGTGATATATGTCTTGTCCTCTGCAAGAGGAGTGGAGTGTCATTAACATTAAAAGCCTCTAAAATAGTGAAAACATTTATGTTCCGTCCTGCTACACCTTTTCCATCCAGGGCTTCAGCTCACCTGGCAGGTGTGGTTAATGTCCCTTGATTGCTTTCTGGTGTCTACTAAAGACGGAGGAGGTCACACCAAGGCAGGCAGGGAGCAGAACAGCATGCTGGGCTTTGGGCGGGGCGGGGCGGGGCGGGTTTGTTCTTTTTAACTCTCTTTGTCCTCAGCAGTCTCCCTCTGCTGGGTTTTGTTATTTTAGTTTGGGGTTGGATCTTGGTAGTCTTAGTTTTCAGGCTTTGTTTATTTGTTTTCTTGAGGTAGTTTAGGTTAAACAGACATTATCAGAGATCTGCGGACTCAGACGGTCGACAGTCTCCATGAATTATTTTATGTTTGGTCAAGGTTTAAGCTCCCTTTTGGTTTGTCTTTTTTTAACCAGCACACTTATTATTTCATTTTGGGACACATGTTTTCATTTATTGAAAAAACTGCGTTCTTTTTATTTTTGGTGTCCAGTTTTCATCATTGTCCTCTTTTAATATCCGCCGGGAGACGGCCTGCTCGGAGCTCCAGAACTGTGAAATTTTCTTTATTTTCCTGGAGACAATGATAAAAAAGATACCTTACACCCCCACCCCTCCTGGTTTAATGCAGGATAGCCTTCAAACTCAGTCACAGAGTGGAAGCAGCTGTCATCCAGACCCCCCCAGAGTGAAATCAAAGTCCCGATAAAACCTTTGAAGGATTTCATTTTTTGTAGAACTCCTCAATAAATAAATCTGATCCATGTTTCCTCCATTTATTGGAAGGGTGGGGCCGCTGACTGGGGGGGTTCATGCAAATGCATGTAGAGCACAATTCCAGACTTCTACATGTGTTTACATGGGCTTTTCATTGGGGTGGTCGCTGGAATGTACGCTGACGCAGCCGGTGTGTACACCTTAAAACTCACTGACACCCAACACGCAGCACGATGTCTAGCTCACAATCAGATTTTTGACGGGGGGAGCAGCGGATTTGCAGTGCAGTAAAAGAGGGGTGGGGCTCCAGTTTGTGGCTCAGAGTTTGGGGAGCTCTGATGTAATAGGAACGGCCAGCACGTCAAAAAAAAAACCTCATTCCTCAACATCGTATGTCTCCCATTCATTCTGAGTGAGACATCCACATGCGGCGCCGCGTCAGGAACAAGAACGCAATTTGTCCAAGAATAGTGTTCGTGTGAAAGCCCCTTTAGAATAATATCTGCTCAAATAAAAGGTTGATATTTTCAATGGAACCTTCAATATTGAAGGATTTATTTAAATTTGTATTTAGATTTATGAACAATCTAAGTAAGGAAATAAAATAGTTCAGTTCAATAGGACATTCATAAAATAAATATTGTTCATTTTTATGTTGGAACTGGTACGATTACCTTCTATTATTTATGTCAAATTGTGTTAAACATGGTTCAGCTGTCAGCTTTGCCGTTCTAAATCTGAACACCGGAAGTCACTATTCACATTTTCACACCTGTCGCCATTTTATCTGATGTCATCGTGAAAAGAGTCAATTGTTCTTGTCTATTCTCTTTCTGCTGTTGATCTTTTTTATTCTGAAGCTGATCAGCTAAATTTTGTTTAGTGAAGTAACAAATAGAGTTAATCCCATAATATCTGACTAAAACAGTTACCAGCCTATAACATTTTAAAAAAGGACAATTGAAATGATCCGTGCTGGTGATGATCCACACAGACAAATGTCATGAAAAGAACTTCCAATGTCAGGTGAACTCTGCATTTATTCAGGATATGAACCTGGACTGTGGTTATGATCATGGAGAAATTCAATGACAGCTTATGTTTGATTTATAGTATTATGGAAGGAACTGTAACGTCTCCAAACTCACCTTATTTCCACACTTTGAAGATCTTATAAGAATGAGTCTGTGCTTCTTTTTGAAGGGGCTCTTCAGTTCGTGGCACTTATCATAGTTCTCCAGGTCAAACCTTTCCAAGCAGTTCTGCAGGTCCTGCAGCACAAGCCACAAAAACACATGCAGAAACTTCCAATCCACATAAATGGAAAAATGTAAGTCTTTTTAGCTTCTTCTTGGAAAATATTAACTGAGATTACCACAACCAGTCATTGTTGATGTCCATTTGTTTTATGATAGATGAACTTTTGATGGAGTTGTCTTTATCAGGACAGACTTTTGGTTTTATTTAATAGAAAAAAAGATAAAAGAACTGTACCTCATTTTCATATACCCCAATTTCTGTCTTCTCCAAGACAACATATCTCTCTTTGTAGCTGGTCAAAAGTCTCCCATGAGCCTTCTTTACCCAGCCGGCCTTCCCCAGCGGGGGTTTCTCTTTCTGCTGGGCTGGGTCTTTTTTTGTGCCCTGCAATGACAAAGAGGAAGGAAGTAACACATTAGACTGCGAGAATGCCTGTCCTTTCTGCTCGTGTGCTGCAGTTGCAAAATCACAAACAGTCTTTCAGCTTTTGATTCTTAGTTGACAGAACTTCTGACACAAAAATGATCAGAAGAATCTGTTCTGATGCTTTTCTAGACTCGTTCTGGAGAGGCTCACCCAGCCTGAAGCCACATCAGTTTGCAAACAGATTCAGATCTGCACACTGCCATCCCTCTATTAGAAAACCGCAACACGTACATGAAGAGAACATGTCTGGGTCATCAACATCTAGACCCATCAACTCCAGCCTACAGAGTCTGCAGCGATGAGATTGTCTCTCAGGATGTTTGTGATCCTCAACAATCATCCAGATCTCAGGAGTTCCTCAGGGCTCCATCTAGAGTCCAAACCTGTTTGATCTGTACAAACATGAATGTTTTACCCAACATTCCACCAATTCAGTCATTGCATTTCCTGTCACATGATCATCGTGGGGCTGATGAGTAATTATATTAAGAAGTTATGCTGAAAGGAAGTCAAGTCACTGGCGGTGTGGTGTTATGACGACCACAAAACAAACTAACAAACAAAAAACTTGAAGAGCAAATAAGACGAGCCTTCCAGAGGCTGAAGAGCGTCCAGATCCAGTCCACAGTGAGGAGGTCAAACAGGTCAGACTTTTGGTTGTGGGATCTCATAGTTAAATGGATTGAAACTGGACTCTGAGCACCACCTACACCTTTACATAAGCCCAAAAGCAACTCGACTACACCATGACTAGAACCAAACAGCTGTCGAAGGACACCAGGAACAAGATTCACAATAAGCAGAAGTTTAATGACAAAAGATCAACTGTTGGAGCAATAAGTAGAACTGATCACGGACCATCTTCCTCCACCTGGAGCTCCATGAAAGATCTTACCTGATGGAAGAAATGATCTGGAGAACGTTAAGGAAAGAGCCCAGAACTGCACGGGTAACAGGTCAATGACCTGAACAGAGCTGGGTCCACAGTAACAAACGTTACTATGGTAACACACTGTGCCAGGGGTGTCAGACTCAATCACACAAGAGGCCAAAATCCAAAACACCCACTTTAAAACTACATTTTTAAAACTTTAATTTAAAATAAAAAGGAAGGAATATTATTCCAGAAAAATCAACTTAAACCTTCAAAAACTTTCAATATTTTACTCTCCATAAAAATATATTTTGTCAAAATTATACAAGTTTGAAAGAAGTGCAAGATAACAATAAAATAAAATGATCTGGAGGGCCGGATAGAATTACCCGGAGGGCCGGATCCGGCCCCCGGCCCTTGACTTTGACACGTCGTCTATGCAATCATACCACATCTCCAAAGGTCCTCCTCCTTCAACCAACACATGTCCAGATCTACCCAAAGCTCTCCAGAACCCAACTAGATGATCAAGAGGAGGACTGGGAGAAGGTCATGTGATCAAATGAATCCAAAATAGAACTCTGTTTTTAAACATCAATCACTATGTTGGGGGGAGGAAGAAAGCTAAGCTGAACACCACAGTCACTGTGAAGCATGGAGGTAGGAACATCATGGTTTGGGGCTGTTTTTCTGCAAAGAGGACGAGATGACTGATCAGAAAGAAAGGACTGAATGGGACCGTGTGTGGTAAGACTTCTTCCATCAGCGAGAACATTCTCCAGTTTCTCAGGTTCCTTCTTCTTGATGTTACCATCTCTTGGTTCTGCCACATCCACCACAACAGCTTTCCTCTGTTCTTTATCCACCACTACAATGTCTGGTTGGTTCTCCATTACCATCCTGTCTGTCTGGATCTGGAAGTCCCACAGGATCTTTGTTCTCTCATTCTCTACCACTTTCTCAGGTGTTTCCTAAACTTTGGGGTTTCCAGTCCATATTCTGTACATGTTTCTGTATATTATTCCAGACACTTGGTTGTGGCGTTCCATGTATGATTCCCCAGCCAGCATCTTCCACCCTGCAGTTATGTGTTGTTTCCTCTTTGCACAGCCTCCAGCCTTCAGCATCACATCCTCTGGTTTCCATTGGCTGAGACCTTCACTGAGCACGCTGCTCGGGTCTTGATCTTGACATATTCATCCATGTTGGATGTTTCATCCTGGATAGTAGCTTCTATGCTCACCAGTCCTCGGCCTCCTTCTTTATAGTTAGCATATATTTAAAATAAAAACAGACTTTATGCACATCTGCTGAGAAGAGTTGACCACTGTGAAGCAGAGGGATTCTTATTTTTGTCTGTACAGATCCAAACAACAGCTGCTCTGTTGCTGCTGGTCATCTACAGTTGAGCTGACTCCGAGTCTGGAAAGCTCAAAACCATACATTTAAACTCCCCCTTTGATCTATCTTCAAAGTTGTATTTTAATTATGACAATGCTGTTTTTAGCCAATAATAAAACCGTATTGTTTTCCCATCCAGATGTGCAGTTTTGAGCTCGGGTGAGGAGAATGAAGACATTAAAGGATGAAGGACCTGCTGAGTGTAGTTTCTAGGTAACAACTGGCATTTTTGCTCCTGATGTACAATTTGAATAAAGGATTACTCAGAAAGGCAGTTTTAATCTTAAATAATGCTGAACATGTCTTCCAGCATATGAGAGCATGTTAAAACACCAAAAATACCATTTTCATTGGAGATCTCTAAATAAAAGCATCTATGTTTTGGTCATAATGACTTTGCTGCAAAAAACAAACAAACTGCAGTTCCTACTTTTTACATCATTTCTCACATGAATGCAAGAATATTGAGAAACTCATATTTATATTTTTCACTTTAAATGTTGACTTCTTCTATTGTTTTCACATGTTTATATTTTGTATGCTGCCAACAAACTTTCATTGCATCATGCTTCCTTCATTCAGTCCCATCCATAGAGTTTAATACCAGTAGAGATGACACGCAGGCTTTTTCCTATTGTCCAAAATACATACATACTTCTACGCGATGTCATATTGGAATGGTATAAAAACAATGAGACATGGTTGATGACCATAAAATGATTAATTTTGTTCCCATTTTAAAAAGGAAAAACCTCTGATCATCGGAAAAATAATTCCCAGGTCATGGTAATAATGTGCAACAGATGAACGACATTTCAAACTTTTTAATAAATAAATAAGTTATCATATAGGAAACATAATGCATGCCTGATGCATGTTTGTGATTTTGTTCTGATCTACACACAGACTGACATTTACAAAAACAGTTAGACTCTGTCTGTGTTTATGGGATGGTTTCATAAGTCCACGTCAGATCTATGATACCAGTCCAGATCCGGCCTGAGACAACGCTCCAGTCTCCAGACACCGGTTAGACTCTGCCAAAATCCCTGTGTGCTCCTCTGACAGATGTGAATCCTCAGGTGAAAGGCTTTGGCCCGACGTGCCTCAGGTCCTCTGGACTCAACAGTTCTGCAGCTGACAGAGAATGTCCGTTTGTTGTTCTTCCAGTCAAAATGTGGATCATCTCAGAAACTAGCGGTCAGCCAGATCTCCTCAACAACATGTCCTAACCCAGTCTAAGTCATGTAAGTCTATGTAAGGCAATAGTTTTCATTAAATTAAAATATTGATAGTTTACTAAACTTCAAAAAATGTTTGATAAGAACTCATCTTTTTAAATGTAAAACATTACAGAACTTTTGTTAATTGATCCAATATTTCACTGTGTAGTTACAATCCTTCAGTTACAACTTCATCCAAAGAAAACTTTCTTTCTGAGTTTGGTTTGTTGCTTAATATGATCTAGTTTACTAAAAAGTATCCAACATGTCTAATATGATCTATTTTTTACTTTTTGAAGGATTTCTGCCTTTAGTTTAGTTAGACACTTTCTGTTGTTTGTTTCTGTTGTTCTATTTTCTTTAGTTCATTTTCATTTTCAGCAGCTTCTCCTTCTTGTTTTGGTTCCCTCTCTATCTTCTCACATGGTTCACGTGTTCTTGTCCAGATCTTTGCTTTTCCACCTGACACGTCATCCCACCTGCTCTTTCTACTCTGAAATTCTCTTTATATTTTTTTTTATCATTAAACTTCTGCCTATTGTGAATCTTGTTCCTGGTGTCCTTCGACAGCTCTTTGGTTCTAGTCATGGTGTAGTCAAGTTGCTTCTGGGCTTATGTAAAGGTCTAGGTGGTGCTCAAAGTCCAGTTTAAATCCATTTGACTATGAGATCCCACAACCAGAAGTCTGACTTGTTCGACCTCCTCACTGTGGACCGGATCTGGACGCTCTTCAGCTTCTGGAAGGCTTGTCTTATTTGGTCTTTCTGTCACATGCCCAAAGCAAAGTTCCTGATTGGTTGATGCGATGAAACTTCAGATATTTACATTTTGGCTACGCCGCCCAATTCGCACCTCGTCCCTCAAATCAAGATGCTGGCAGAGCTTCGCACCGCGCCAGTCGCGGGACTTCTATTTGTCTCCGAGCGCATCTGTTGACTCAACATTAACACTGGTTTGATCGTAGCATTAGAGATCCATCTCTAAAAAGAGCTGACTCCTTTGACTCTCAATCAGCCCTTCAGATTGTTCTGATGACTTGATTAATTTATCTTAACAATCAATCAAATAAAATTATGGAAGAAAATGAATTAAAAACTTGTTTTTCTTATTATGTGCTTCATATAAATATGCTTTTCTTTATTCACTGCAGATCAAACACAGAAATTAAATTATAAAATACAAAAATTCAACTTACAGTGAATAATTGTTAAAATCTTTTTTTCTTTAAAACAAATTTGAAAGGATCCGACACAAAAACACTGCAACCACAATAAAAAAAATTAATGAAAATGTGCAAAAGAAAAAGAAACATTTTAATCAATCGCAAAGTTGGTATTTCAAATAACCCAAAAGGAGCTGATCTGGTTTCTTCAGTCAGTGATGATCTGCTCTGGTTGTGAGATTCTTACAGCTGTGGATCCGATTCTAGAGGAAATTCTTTTTCTGCAGATTCTAGATTCTCAATGGCTCCAGATTTTGCTTCTTTTCCTGGTGACTCATTTTCTTTTCTTCTGTTTCTGTGTGGATGTAGTTTCTTCTAGTTGTACCCGTCTCCCTTTCCCTGTCTGTCTGTCTGTCTGTCTGTCTCTCTCTCTCTCCCTCGTGCTGCTGTGAGCGTAATGAGCGAAAATATCTACGACCGACTCCTCGCTTCTCTCTTAACGCCACAGACAAGTGATCCCTTATGGAGAGAAAATAGACTCACTCTGATCTGTGCCTGCGTAATTCTTGATTTGTGCGTAAATTAAGATTTGTGCGTGCGTATTTTTGATTCGTGCATGCATAATTCTTGATTCGTTTTATATCAACTACTGGGAATATATTTTTAAGAAAGTAGGAAAAAGTCAAGTTTAACCGGATATTATTCACAATCGAAGTTTAAAATGGTTGACAAGAAAACTATAGTGAACGAGCATTCTAGTAGTACTTGAACGCATCCCTCACGGATGAATTTGTGAGGCGTGTAAAGACCGTGAAAAGAGTCTCACGGTAAATTTGTGCGTAACTTAGGCTCTGTGCGTGCGTAAGAGGTGACTCGTGCGTATTTTTAAAAGATTTTTGTGTGTAATTAGTTTCTTGTGTGTAATTAGTTTCAAGCTGTTGTAATCTTAATTTGTGCGTGTGTAAATTGTATTTTGTATTTTTAAAATTTTTTTACTTTGGCACAAAACGTATTATATGAGTTACAAATGAAGAATTATGCACGCACAAATCCTAATTTATGCATAAATCAACATCACGCACACACAAATCTAAAGTTATGCACGAATCAAGAATTATACATACACGAATCATATATACACACGCACAGATCTTAATTTACACACAAATCAAGAATTATGCACGCACAAGTCAGAGTGAGACTATTTTCTCTCCATAATCCCTCTCTATAAGAACAGAGATATAGAGAACCTCGCTCTGAATTCCCTGACGGTCAGCAATACGGGAGTGATGAAACGAAGCTTCATTTGGAGAGTCTCTCCTTCTAAAGCGAGCGCTCCACACCTCACCAGTGACACTTCTGCTTTGAAAGATCAATACAAAGTCGAGCCGCCGCTCAAGCACAACATTGGGACCCGCCCAACAGTTACAGTGTGAATGTTTAGATATTACTGCTTGTATTTTTGGTATTTATAAACTTTATAGTTTTTGTAATATTGAGCAAAATATGCATCATAGGAAATGAATGAGAAAGTCTTCAAATTTAGCCTTTAAAGTAGATTAGCAACAAACATATTTATGGCATATGTTTTCATCTTTCTTCTAGTCATTTAAAAAAATAATTTTGAATTTATTTAATATTTTAACAACATGCTAACGTTTTCGCCCAATTTGTTATCTGCTGGGGTTTTTAGGCTATTTTAGTTTAGCTTCCATTTTAGCAACAGGCTAACGTTTTTGACTCATTTAGTTTACTGAGGAATTCCAGGCTTTTTTTTAAGTTTAGCTAGTATTTGAGCAGCAAGCTTTCTTTTTTTTTAGTTGTGACTAATTTGGCATCTACTGAGGTTTTGGGGGGTTATTAGCTCATATTCAAGCAACACACTAAACACTGTATTTAAATTGGCATGTATTAGGGATTTTTGAGTAATTTTATGAGAAATTTTTCAGAAATGAAGGTCAACTTCAGCGCTCTTTAGAAGTCCTTTAACAAGATTTCCAGTTTTTTAGCAAATTTAACATTTTGCTTTTGCGTTTTCAGTAAATCCCTTCAGCAGTTAAAATAAATTACACCACCATTTTCAGCAGAAAGCTTCAGCATCTTCAGCGACTGTTTCCACAAAAACCCTTCACACTAGCATTATCACAGGTATTCTGGTTGTTATTGCAGGAGTGATTGCAACAGTGATAAACATCTTGCATGAGTCTAGTTTAGATTCCTCACATTAGTCCAGTTCAGATGTGGGTTTCTCCTCACATTGCAGTTCTATGTCTGGTCCATTTCTGCTCTGAACTATAAGACGGATGTTTCTACACGGTGTGATACTGATGCTTCTCATGACGGGAGGAGGTCGGCTCTTCTCCTGCTTCTATGCTTTCCTCTGTGAACGGTGAGTGTTCTGTTCATCTTGTTTCTCCTGTTAAGTTTAAATGAATGTAAACTTCTCCCAACATCTCATCAAGCAGCAGCTACACAGAGATCTGATTGACAAAGTTCCAAATATCTATGATGCTTCAATTTAGGTTAAAGTTCACACAGGAAGTCTGCTTCACAGTAAAAGACAAACACATCTCCTCTGCTCGGCCCACAGACGTTTGCCGTCTAATAGCAGTGTTCTCTCTGTGGTGTCGACACAGATGTTCTCCTGGAGAACCCGAGTCTGATGACCTGCACTTCCTATGTAGACGGTCCAACGTTTAACTGACGCTCCTCGTTTACGAGCATGCTGAACCAATGAAGATAATGCAACCTAAAATGTGTTTGTCATGTCCTGAAGTCCAGATACCTTCTCTAACCAGATGTTTATCTAGATTAAGATCAGAAATGTCTTGGCACAAAACAACAGTTTGATAGGCTAAAACCCACAAGGTTTAGTCCGATCAACAAGCTGGGATTCCTGAACCTGTTCTTCACTGAAGATGACGTTTCTATGCATCAGCGATCACGACAGACTGATGTAAGAGTTCCATCAACAGACCAGTGTGTTCTGGAGCTTTCTTTTATGGGATTGCTCTACTTAAGTGTTCTCACTATAAACTTAGCAGCGTTTCCATTAACTCGGAGAAAAAAAAACAAACGTTTTTGTGCTTAGTGGAGGTGGTTCTATCAAGACTTATGTTTTTTGCAAATCTGCATTTAAAACACCTTTTTTTTTTAATTCAATTTGCTTCTTGGTAGGAAGCGTCTTTCCTGAGCGCAGCACAGCGGGCGCCAGCAGAGCTCCCACAGCGTCACAGCTCTTTAAAAGTATCAGAATCGAGCAGTTCCTCTGTAAACCAAAGATTCCTCTTTGTTTCATCTGTAGCTGCACTTCTGCAGCTTCAGCCTGAAAAAGATGCAGAGGTCTCCTTAGAGGATGAGTGTGAGGACTGAAAGAAACTTAAATGGATCTTCTAGTCCAGCTGCTCACATGTTTGAATGGTTGTTTTTGCTGAACAGGTTTCTTACATTCATCTGAGACTGTTAATGGACGAGCTGCTCTGACATCACCCGAATGATCCATTTGACTGAATCACATAAAAAATACCTGTTCTCATCCATCGTGTGTTCTAATGACTTATTGCGTGAGTTGGTTTGTGTTTATTTGCATAATTAGGATTTAATGGAAGCGGTGTCATTGCAAAAATTAGTTTTTTTCAAAATTCCAAGAATTTTGTGCAAATGTGTGATGGAAACACGGCGGATGTCCATGAAAACAGGTCAGTTCAACAAAAACCGTCATGAAGTGTCGTTCGTGGAGGACCCAAACGCAGGAGAACAGGCTTGGTGGCAGAAACTTCAAAATCTCAGATGGACTGAAACATGACAAAAATCAAACCAGGGACGTATTCTGAGCTGGAGTAACTGAAAACCAGACACTGAAATACGTAACTGAACTTCAGAGAGCTGTGGATCATCACAAACCTGAGACTGCTGTGACGGACAGCAGCTTAGATCATGACCGGATCAAACTCAATCTAAATTAAACCACAGAATCCTCACAAGATGTTACTAATGTTTCTGTTGGGTGACCTTTAACTAAGAGGATGTTGGCATGTGATGGTGATGAGAGTCATCCCATAAGCCCCGCCCCTTTTTAACATGTAGTCCGGAATATTTTGATTTATTTCATCTTGTAAACATGACAAAGCAGTCAGATTCAAGTTGAAAATCCCAGGTTTACATTTGAAGTCCTTTTTGGTTGTAGTTTGGATTCAAAAGGCAGGGCTGCAGTTCCCAGTCTCATTGTTACTGTTTAACTTCCCTTTTTTTAGGAGAGATCCTTCATCAAATGTGAAACTTGTGGAGGAGCTGCCATTTTCTGTAAATGTGTTTTAGCACCACTGCTCCTAAGCCAGAGGGGGAACTGTGTCTTTTTAAGCACGTGGTTTAAGAACTGTTGGGTGTGTCCCGCTAACCACCCCACGATATCCTCAATCTGAGGGTTTGTAGGAAGATAAACCCAACATGCACCACCCCAGCATTAAGACTGTGTTGTGTGTCCTCCACATGTTGTATTTGTCAAACATCAGGACCGTGGCGTTTTCCGTCCCCTGGTGTTGACGTCTTCCCCTTTTGGATGCTACTTCCCTCCCAGCGTTTCGCTCAAGCGAACCTTAATGCTGCGTTTCAGACGCTTACGTTCACTTCTGGATGGAAACTTCATCGCATCAAGCAGGGTGAATAGGAGTGTGTTTTCGGGGTTTCATACACGGCTTCATGAGAATGGTCGCCTCTTCGTTCCTGCTACACATGAAACCAGAGCAGCAGTTTGGATACACATCTATGCACAGATGGGCGCTTTGAGTCAAAAACAGTTTGTATCTGACATCATCGCTCATCCATCCACAAACATGCAACAGAAAACTCCAGCAGTAAAACTTCTGGCTCCTGCAGCGCTTTTCTCCTCTCGCATCATTCAGAAGTCTTATTTGGAACCAACTGAGGTCTTCTTCTCCAAATAATTCAGCAGCTCACTGACTGAAGAGAGTCTCACTACTCACCTCCTCCATGACTATAAGCTGTTGACTCAGGTTCTAATCCAACGCGGCGTTTCTTCTGGGCATGGGCTCTAGATGATCAGCGCACACATTTCCAGCAGCCTGTGAACTGAAATGAGGAACTATCAGGTCTCGGCCGGGAGGGTTGCATCGCTTCCTCTTTTGCTTCAGAGTAAGGAAGCAAAAAAAAAACCCTTCGAAGAAAAAACGGCCTGGTTCCGGTTAGAATCTATTCACAAGCTGACGGTTACCTGACCAGAAAGAAGCAGCAGGAACCTGCCACTCCTGGGCTCAGGCTTCCATATGATCGGGGCTACAGAAGGTTATTCATTACAGAAATAAATACAATATCATTTCATATCAACATATAAGGAAGTTGTACCTTCATTGTAAGTATGTTCTAATGTACAGATAGTAAATCCTCTAATAAAGCTGAAAGCAACCAGGATGCCATGAAGTGGCGTGACCAGAATGAGGTTGTGGGCTGCAGTGATTGGCCTGACTGGCCTGCATGCAGCCCTTTTACTTTTCTCGTGTAACCTTGTGCTGTCCTGGGCATGTTTACATTTAAAGTGGGGTCATCTGGACCCATAACACAGAGCGCTGAACTTCTTTGTTAAAGGGTTTTCTTTTTTTATCTCCACTGACATAAAATCCTGTCCACCTATGTCATGGGAGGGGTCACACATTGATATAAGTGCGGGGTCATCTGGACCCCATAAGAGAGCATACGGCATCAAACATTACAAATAAATCTGAAATATACTGACTTAAATATAACGTATGTTAGCATACATCCTGAAACTTCCTGTTAGCTTTAACGCATGATTCTGTCTGTAACGCTGCAGCTCTATTGGTCATTGCTCTAGTTTTTCTAATGTAGGAACTGATGTCAGAGACGACCTGTTGCTGTTCCCGTTTGGTGGTAAAGAAAAGGTGGTTGCCGTGGTTACACAGCACAACTCTGGGCTTTTGTATGACTTTCATCTCCTGCATTAACTTTACACATGTACACCCTTAACAAAGAGTAGTTTACTGAAGCGTACAGTGTTCTGCAAGTACACTTAGTCCATTCTAAAAGTGAGGCGGTGTACTTTAAGCTTACTTTCTAAATGATACTTACTTTAAAAATGTATTATTTTCTTTCTCTTTTATGCATTTATTTTGTTCTTTTTTCCCCTCAGCAGTCTTCCACTGCTGGGTTTTGTTATTTTAGTTTAGGGTTGGACCTTGGTAGTCTTAGTTTGCAGGCTTTGTTTGTTTTCTTTTGGTTAGGAGGAGCTGCTGACTCAGACGGTCGACATGTCTGGATCAGCAGTCTCCATGATGATGACAGTAGAATTGGACATATTGGATTCATTATCATGACTGACAATAAAGAAGACTTTGGCTCCGATTCTAAAGCTACAGTTTTTGCACATCAAAAGCATAGCTGCAATGCGCCAGAAACAGCCCAAAAGCTATTTGTCATCTGTAATCCTTGGACAGATGTTAGACCTCAATTAAATACACTACTAACTTACATTAAAAACATGTTAGAAAATCTGTTCAAATACATGGAAAATACAAATAATATTCATAATATGCAGACAGTGAGAAACATTAAAACTAATATAAAAGACTTAAATGTAGCATTGAATGTACAGGGAGAGACAGGCAATGAATACAATCAATGTAGAAATGTTTGTTGTGATATAAACCAGTTTAATTAAGTGCTTTTAAACAGAGTGGATGTGGTGAGTTCTCTAATACCATCAGACAGAGTTCCACTCTCGTGCTGCTGTACAGAGAAGGTGCTCGGATTAAAGGAGCTTCTCCACAGAGGAACTATACAGTCCTGTAGAACCGACCCTTGTGCTGCGTTCTCAGGACTGCTATGGTAAGTATTGGATGAAAGTCACACCAAAAATCCAGTGACGGCTGATTGGAGCACAGAAATGTGAATGGCGGCTGATTTGACTGCAGTCAATGTGCAGGTAGCATCTTCTCTTCTCCAGAAGCTGAACGAGACACGCTAGCCGGACCAGATGAGCGTTTAGTATATGTGCAGCAGAAAGAGATGATTGATGAAAAACAGAGTGTGTCCAAGACTGTTTGGTTGACAGAGATTTAAAAGGAGAAATAAAAAGCAAGGGATTTCTTATTCTATTTGTTCTCCTTTAGAAGAAAAATGACACACAGACATGATAGGAAGTGTAAAAAGAGGATTTTCATCAGAGGGAGACTTTAAAGGGGACATACCATGAAAAACCTTTTGAGTTCAGTGTAATATACTGTTCATTCCTCACTATGAAGAACCCCACAGCAGTATTTTTATCTGTTCATGTATTTCTGAGTGATCCTCTGAAAACCTGCTCTCTCGATTTTAACTCAATCCAGACTCTGTTGATCTTTCAGGACAAAAACATTGATCGTATTTTGTCTTTCTATAAATTCTCCGTCACTGGGTATTTTTTTCAACATTTCTGTGCTAAAGTCTACTTCATTCAGCTTTGCTAAAGAAAAAAATCCTTCAACAAGTTTCCACAAACCAACAACTTTATTTGATTGGATTTTCATTCTCTGTGAAACGCTGTAACCTCAAAGTGAAGGCGAACACGCGGACGCTAGCTTCAGCCGTCTGACTCTCAAGGTGTGATGGAGAAAGAAAAAGAAAATTATACAACCAACTGGTATTTTATAAACATAAAAACATGAATCCAATGTGTGTCCAACTTTATCTGTATGTGAAACAGTTGAGAGTATCAGACAGACAGACAGAGGTATGTGGTTTTGTCTGCAGACAGCCGCTTCACTGTCCTCTGAAGGTTCTCTTAGGGTTCCTCATCGATTCTCTTCTCAGCAGAAACTGTCCGTCAGACGATGACGCTTTGTGGAGCGGCGAAACGTCCGGCCGTCAGGTCGACTCTGATGGGGTCCGAGAGTCCTGAAGCGCGGTGGATCAGCATCGCCCGGCGCTGTGCGGCACTGGCCTTTACGAGGTCGATCGTCTTGAGAAAAATCTCTAAAAGAAAAAGCAATCTCCGTCCTCGTCGCCACGTGTGTCTGAAAACCCTCCTGGACCTCAACTGTGTTCTGGTCACGTGTTTTAATAACTGATAAACCAACTACATGACAGTGACGTCACATCCTCTGACACAACACGCCTGTTTTTACTACCAAAGTTCTTGTCAAACTGGTTTAGAATAAGAAGAACATTGAACAGTCCATCACTTCATAGCGTCGCTGCTGGCGGGTTCCTCTGAGCGTTTGGGGGGAGCTGCGACCGCGTGGAGGACGGGCGGGGTCGTCCGGCTCTCGGCCGCTTTGCTGGCGCTGTGGTGGCTGCTGATGTGCTCGCTCATGTCCTTGCGGTTGGTTGCTCTGTGGCCACATTGTACACAGGTGTAGCGCCCTCTGGTGTGCTCCCAGAGAACACGCCGGCTGCAGCCCAGACCTGATGCGGGACAGGACAGAGAGAAGCGCTGAGCATGAGCAGATGCTGCTCCACAACAGAAACATCTTCATCCATCACAAGCACTGTGTGAAGTTTCTGATCAAGTGTCATCAAACTGATCTTCATGAGATTCAGCTGTGAAATGGCGTCTCGAAGATGTCCGTCAACGACCAGCACACAGACCCACACATGAGGAGGTTTGGTAGACATGAAGAAAAGCCTGTGCATTCACACCCAACACGGTTCACACGGCAGAGGGAGTCTGCAATGTTAACCAATGAATTGAAGCTCCGCGGTGCGATACGAGCGACGGCACAAAGGTCTGCCAGCAGCCCGATCTGAGCGGCGAATCAGGCGGCAGGTGCGAAATGTAAATACCTGAAGTTTGAGAGGTCGCTGCGTCGCATCTGCCAATCAGGAACGCAGCTTTGGACACGGGACTTTTCCAGCGACCATCAGTGGGTAGAATACTGATCTAATACAAGCGTTTTTGTCCTGTCGCAGCGCGGTTCTCTGGTTGCAGCCGGACAGACTCCCGGACCAGCGGGGCTCGCCCGCTCCACACGCCGGGAGAGAGAGAGCCACTGCGGGAGCGCTGACCCCGAAGCGCAGGGCGGGAAGCGGAGACAGCTGGGAGCGGGTACCGGGAAGCGCCGGGCGGAGAGCGAAGTACCGAAACTGGCACAGAGCAGGAACTGAAACCAAAGAACCGCTTTGGCACCAGAACCGCATAAAACCCGATCAGCGTCCAACAGATCAGCGGTTTCACTCCCTGGAGCTCACTCGCTCCATAATCCAGCAGAGATGCCGCCAGATCGGGTCTCATGGAAACATTAAAAAAGGAAAAAAGGGTCTCTTAATTTTACTCTCCCCCCTCGGATTAATACGAAACAGAGAGCCTTCAAGCTCAAACACAGCGAGCAGCGAATTCACCGCGCTGTGAAAAAGGGGCGGGGCACGCAAATTTGTCTGGTGAATCGCGTTCGGCGTGTATGCACCAGAAGAGTTTCTGGTTTAAAGTCTCTATCCTTAAATCGTCTCAGTGGTCTGAGAAAGACGATTCTGATGCTTTTGACAAACTCAAGTTACCCGTGTCCTTCTCTAGGACAGTTTCTGCAAAGCAGCAGCAGTTCATTAGAAATTCACCTCTGAGTTTTGGGCGGGTCTGTTGGTGTGAAGTAACCTCACACTGATATCACATGAAATCTTTGTTTACTCACTCTCTCACTAGCTTACAGCCCCTCACACCCCCAATATGGTTTCTATCCAGACATAGAGTTCTGATCCAGATTCCAGCTCAGACCAGGAAAACAAAGACGCTCATGGATCCATTTGTATAAGTGAATGCATCAGAATGGGGCGGAGCAGGAAGATTTAAGCCCCACCCATTTCACTTGCTGTCAAGAATTTAAGCTTTTTCAAACTGCGCATTTTTTTCCTTTTAATATATTATATAAATGCATCAGTTAATCATTATTTTAGAACTGCGTTTCCAATAAAGAACTTTATGTTTATGTAAGTTAATCGTTTTAAAGTCTTTCATTCATCTTCTTGGCCGCCTCGTCCCTTTCAGGGTTGCGGGTTTTTTAAAGTCTTAATGCAGAATTGACAGCAAACAAAAAGAAACAGACCATGTGAAAGTGCTGTTAAACACAATGAGGCCCAGAAGGTCGATGCATCAAACTTTTGTGCTGGTGCACCTGAGACAAAAGTTTGGCGCAGCGGTGCAACCAGTACAAACATTTAGTCTAGAACCCTGAAAACAGGATTTTTAAAAGCTTCCCACTGTCAGAGTTGAAGAGGTTAGTCAGGAATCTGGACCTAAATGTAGAACATCCCGGGACATGAGAGGATAAGCAGACTGCCCCCTCGTCCCGGAGCTGTCGGAGCAGCAGAGCCTCACCTTGACTTTTCCTCCAGACGGCTGGGGATCCATGCGAGGACACTGCAGATAAGGAGACGGGATGAGAGGCCTCAGAGGTCCAGGTCTGAGTCTGGATTTGGTTCTGGAGATCCGAAGGATCCGCCGCTGCTTTGGGAGTGACGGGGTTCAGAGTAGGAGGAAGGTGATAAGATTCACTCTGAACTGGAGAGGCTGTTTCACTGAGCAGTACGGGGGGAGTTTGGGGACGAGATCTCTTGGAGAGGCAGAACTGGAGGGTCAAGCGTGGGGGGATCAGTGGAAGCAGCGGCAGGGACACATCTGTCCGGGGCCGTGCTCTCACAGGAGGTCAGCTGGGGTGAAGACAAGGACTCCAGCTGAGGGGAAGGCTGCTCGGCGGGCTTGACCATCCCAGGAGCAGGCTGGGGAGGGGCCGTCTCCGCAGCTTTGGGTTTACCCCGGGACACCTTGGAGCAGGTGTGCAGGTGACCCAGAAGGTTACGGTACGAGCGCAGCTTTGTGCGGCAGCTCTCACACCTGTAATAACAAAAGTGTGTTCTTGAAAAGTGAATGACTGCATGAAAATACAGGAGATGTCGGGGAGGCGAGACTGACTGGAAGTAGATGTTGGGTTTGTGGTGAATCCTGGAGTGCTCCATCAGCTTCTGCATGCTGGGGAAGGAGGCGCTGCAGCCCACAGTGGAGCACAGCAGCACCTTACCTGTCAGGACACGGCAGGTATCACAAGCTGCAGCTGCACAGGCTGCAATACCACTGATTTCTTACTGGCACAGGCCGGCTTTGACTTTGAAAAGAAGGTAACGAGCTTCCATCTAACGGGCGGCTCACCGTTCACAGACTCGGTCGGGATCCGGTGCTCCTCGACGTGGTTCTGGAGGCTCTGCGGGTCTTTGTAGGCTCGTTTACAGCCGCTCAGCGGACAGTCCGTCCGCGTGACCGAGAGTCCTCCTGAAACACAACAGCAGTAGTCTGGCTAACACGACTGGCTATGCTAGGCAGCTCCGGGTGACCGTCGGGGTCGTTTCTGGAAACCGAAAGTCTGAACGAGGCTTTAAAACGGCGTAACTAACCTTCATTTCCATTTTCAGCAGAAACAGAGACGCTGTTCACCGAGGATAACATCACTGATGAGACTGTAACGACAGAGAAATGCTCCTCCGTCTTCTTCTTTCTGGTTTTATTGACCGTCAAACGGCAAAATGAAGCATTACTGCCACCAAGTGGTAGGATGTATGTATTGCGGGAGAAGCCATATCGCACCGCGAGGCTGCAGTGTCAGACAGCTGCCGGTAGAGGGCGGGCATCCGACCGCCATTGAAATATTCACAACCGTAGAGGTTAATATCAGTAGAGATGACATGCAGGCTTTTTACTGTTGTCCGAGATCTGTAAAGAGCGACGCCATATTGGAATGGTTTAAAACAATGAAACCTGATTTATCAGACAGTAAAATGACCACGAAATACTCGATTTTGATCCGATTTTAAAAAGGAAAAAACTCTGATCATCAGAAAAATAATTCCCAGGTCATGGTAATAATGTTTTTGTACAAAGCGCAACAAATGAACAGCATTTCAAACTTTTCTTTAAATAAATATGTTAAACTCAATGCATACCTGATGCATGGTTTTGATTTTATTCAAATCTACACTCAGACTGAAATTTATACAAACTGTTAGACTCTTTGGTCTGTGTTTAGAAACGGATCGCTGGGTGGCCAACATCGCCAAAGACCGCTGGAGCCAGTAATTTACAGCACAGGTCGATCAGCATGAAACGGTCTGATCCGGAGCTCTGTCTCTCTCTAGCATAAATCTTCTCCGCTGCTCCATAAAAACCTCCATCAATCTGGGTCATGTCCAGCCGTATGGTTCTGATCCAGATGTCAGCTCAGATCTTCATGGACAGAACTTCCTCCAAAATCCTGATTCTTTCTCCTTCCAGTTCACCAAAGACTCTTTGATGTTTCTTGACATTGCTGTGATCAATCCATTCAATCCATTGGTTTCTCAGAGCAGAAAATAATGAAAGCTAACATCCAAATGCTCTTTCATTGATTTACAACCCTTTCAAAGTGAGCCGCCGTTCACATTTCCGTGGTCACATCAAGAAGCTCGGTGGAGTCTGTTGGGAGATTTTCCAGCGTTCTCAGGACTGCTACCGTAAGTATTGGATGAAAGTCAAAGCAAAAATCCAGTGACGGCTGATTGGACCAGAGAAATGTGAACGGCGGCTCATTTGACTGCTGTCAATCTGAAGATAGCATCTTCTCTTCTCCAGAAGCTGAACTAGACACGCTAGCCGGACCAGATGAGGGTTTAGTGCATGTGCAGCAGACAGAAGATGATTGATGAAAAACAGAGTGTGTCCAAGACTGTTTGATTGACAGAGATTTAAAAGAAGAAATACTCAGAAATGTCAAAACTTAATTATTTCTGATTACATTTGTTCCTTTTCATAGAAAAAATAAACACACCTGTTAAAAAAAACAAACAAACCGCATGTTCATGGGGATGTTCAAACAAAATGGCCTATATTTGTATAGCGCTGTTTTACCTGCCTTGAAGGCTCAAAGTGCTTCACTGCCAGTCACACATTCACATAACGGCGGTTCCAATGCCAAACTGGTGCCACTGGTGGAGGTGATGTGGAATTCAGCGTCTTTCCCAAGGACACTTGGCCGGAATCAAACCTGCAATCTTCCAATCAGGTGTCAACCGGCCTACCGCTGCACCAGTCTCACCAATACTTGAAATCCATCAGTTCAAACTATGATGTTGCAAGAAATATTTCCTCCACCTTTTTTTTTGTTTGTTTTAAACTGTGTTTTTAACTTGCCTCTTATAACAACACTCTTGAAGGCCCTGAAAGGTGCGATTAGATCAAATGTATTTTTACTACCAAAGCCCTCACCTTCAAAATCAGCATAATTTACATGTATGTGCAATTTTACTATAACTTCTCAAATCTAACAGACCTCAACACGTCATCTGCTGTCAGCCGTGGCCGGCTGAACAGAATTGTTGACAGTTTTTAGTGATCTTATTTACTTACCTTAGTAATGGTAAATATATTCTTCATGAAATTATTGGAAGTCTTCTCCAGATTGTTTATGAATGACTGAATCTAAATGTCACCAAATCTGCAAAAGTGAAAGCCTTTCACAGTGAACTATTTTCATATATATGATCATATATTACTATATATTACCTCTGGAAGACTAAGAAACAAATGACCAAATATTATTTTACCTGGAAGTAAAACGATTTGATTCCTGAAGCTCCGCCTGCCGCAGCATGTTGCTGCCGTCCACTTCATGATGTCATCCCAGAGAGAGCCGTGTTTCTCTGCATTTCTCCAACAAAAATAATCCAAACTTCTTCAAAAATGGATGCACATACGATATATCTGCCTTTAGTAGTCCTGCCATCGCTACACTGCTTCACAAACAAACGCAGTTTCTGCCCAGCTGTGCCGAACCGGGGTTGGGGCGTCTCAAAGGAGCGCCACGTAAAGGTAAGCTGGAAAAAATTGACGACAGAACATAATTGGAAGTTATATAACGTATATATATATACTGTATATATATATATATACGGTATTCTGCATCTAAAATTACAGTGTTTTGCTGATTATCACAAGCTCAGTGGAAAAATAATGTTGTTAGTCTGGGGGATGGGAGTTGGCATCTATTTTATATCCGCACATTTCCAACCGCTCGTTTTCGTGGGTATGGGAGGGGCTGCTGCAGACAGTGCAGGATTACTCTTAAATGCATGAACGGATCAAAATACTGTTTTGAGGTTCTTTATAGAGAGGAATGAACAGTGAAATGCATTTAAAACCTCAAAAAGTAGAATTTTCATGGTAGAACCCCTTTAACATTTTGTTGAGTCTAAAGTCAAGAAATTCGTGACTCAAGTGTAGCTTTAGTTCTCACTCTTTAAATGTTTAAGTCCAGCATATCAAAGGTATGAACTTGTTTTTACCAAGTCAGGTTAATTCCACCTGGCTAAAGGTGAACCACTTTGAAGGATGAGTGTTGTGTCTACTTAACTTATAGAGAAAATGTATACATAAAACCAAATGTATTAAGGTTGTTAGATAGAAACAGTTTCATACTAAATCTTAGTTAATGGAAACGCTGTTTCTAATGTTTTAACTCGTACTGTCATGGTTGTCTGTGGACAAACACAGCTCTGACGTGGCCTCATAGTTAATTATAGAAATTAACTCTTTCAATTTAACAAACTTTTCGACTGTTGACACCATAATTCCAGTAGATTGTGAAGAACAGTTACATTAAATTAAAGAACAAACACTTTTTATGTGCAGAATTTCAGTGAAAAATACTTTTCTCCACTGTGACTGTATAATGAGACCTGGATTGGTTTAGAACGTTTCTCAATCATCATTTAGTGAAAATGTAGAAATGAGGTCAAACATTGTCCTTCCTTCAAGAAAAAGTATGACATCTTAGAGAAGAAAACCATAAAAATGTAGGTTTTATTGGAGTCAGAATACATGTCCCCGTTGAGCCCCGCCTTTTCACACATACTGGAATCAAAAATCCCACTTCCTTTTTCCACCATCATAGAAACTCACGGACAAACGACGAGAAAATCATCTAACAGAGAAGCCTCTAGAATGATCTGCATTTCCAGAACAGACAGCAGTTGGTTCCAACATCCAGTGATGACGGCGACGTGACATCATCGTGTTTAGAAAAGCAGGGCTGGAGGGGGAGGGGTACATCTGAACAGTAAAAACACCAACGTCTGCCCCCGTACAGTGCTCGTGCATTCGTCACATCCCTACGGTTCATCGCTTCATGTTTCAACAAAAATGAATTTCCCATGACAACAGGCTGTTAAGAAAAACAATTAGGATGGTAAATGAGAGCATACCAACAGAAAAAAGAGATGAAGAACCAACTGTCCAATCCACAGCTCAGGCATGGACCCCCCCACCCCCCCGTTATCAGCTCAACTTCATTGAGGCTTAAAAAAATCTCTTCTGTTCAATTGCATACATCTTGCCTGCTGGAAGTTTCCGGAAAAATAAGCTATTTCCTCTGCTCATGTTGCCCTGCAATGAAAGAAGAGAACACGAGACCATTAAGACCTGAGAGGAACAAGTCAGAACCTGAGGAGCTTCAACAGAGAGAAGGTTTTCTGAGAAAACAAATGAAAGCTGTTAGGAATGATACACTTCCTAGTTTAAACCAAATTCTGTTTCCAACACTATTTCTACTTGCTGATTAAAGCTGCTTCACAGAAATGTATTCAATGGGAAAATGTGAATAGTGACTTTCTGGTCTAGAACAGCAAAGCTGAAAACTAAACACAATTATACATAAATATACAAGGTAATCTGACCAATTTCAACAAAAATGTAAATAATTTATTTTATGAATGTTCTGTAGAAGTGTATTTTCATTTCCTGTCATAGATCGTTCATAAATCAAAATAGAAATTTGAATAATCCTCTAATATTTGACGTTCTAGTGAAAATATGGACCTTTCATTAGAGCAGATATTATTCTAACAGGTTCTATTTTGGCTGATGTTATTCATTCGTGTTTTAAGTTTGATCAGCACAAAAACTGATGCAAATTCACGTAAATGATGCAGCCAAGATGCACAGAGCAGCATGTTGGTGATTTAGTTAAATGTAGTTGTTGTAATCAGAGCTATTTGTTGATTTTAGGGGTAATTGTAAAAATAGGAATGTTTTTATGATGGTTTCAAATGATTTGGATCCTTGTTTACCTTTACCCCGCGAGGGTAAACTGCGAGGTGCTGAGAAGCGCTTTCTTCACGTGGGTCAGCTCTGAGCCACCGAAGTTTATATTTAAATGTAAGTCATGACTTTTTGTTGTAGCATGACCTTTAAAAGTTATAAAAACAATGTTAATATGTCAATTCAAGCACGGGAAGCTCCAGACTAACGCGAGTGGACCGGTGATTAGGTTATAAATCTACATTTATAACCAAAGTGAGGGCAAAGTGAAATGTTGCATCCTAAATAGTGACTCAAAAAAGTAAGAATTGTTCCTGTTTGATGTCTTCTGCTGTGGTCATGTGATGGGCGCTCACCTCTCTGCTCAGGTGCCTCCAGCAGTCCACCCAGCTGGGATAAATAGATGCATAGGGAGGCAGGCCTCCAGCCAGTCTGTCAGCACAGCACAAACGTCAGCGCCACCATGCAACAGCAGGCTGCAGCGCGGCCAGCCGTCACCAAACTCACCCGCAGTTATTGATGGCCATGATGTTGGACACCAGGACAAAGGGGTATGTGAGCATACTCGCAAAGAACTGGAAAAACACAATGGGAGACGGCTTAGACTGTGAAAGGGGAAGACGTGGTGCAGATGTGAGGTTCTGCTGCTCACCCCGGTCACAGCCTGAGAGCAGTTCTTGATCTCTCCTGTGTGACTCATCTGCAAATGAACACAAACCAACACATTAAAACACAGCGTTGGTCTGAATCAAGTAAAACACAGAGGATGGAGCAAAGACAGCTTTACAAGGCTCTAAAAATCAACCGGTCAGAGGAGTTCTGACCGAGACCACGGCCCGTCATCACAAGGAGAAGAACCTTCAGGGGGCTGTAGACAACTCACAGCTGTTTGTAAATGAAAGAGAGATGCTTGCAATGGTTGTTGTTTTTGTTTACCTCTCAGTACATCCCATAAGAAGAATAGAATAAAAATCTCACTGCTTAGCAAAGAGTTTTCTACCGAATGCTGTTCCTGACACAAGATGGATTGTTATCCAGACTGGGGACTGGCACTGGGAGCCCCCAACTTGGGCCCCATGTGGCTTCATAGTTAGATGTGAAGAGTCTTGCCTACATACTGTCAATCACCGAAGACATTTCATTCAGTTAATTTGGTATAATATCCAGAATACCATCAATGTCCTAAAATGGAGTGTTTGACTCCAGACAAGGAGTGCTGGATTCTTGCTGGCTGAGAAAGAACAAATGATTTGAATGTCTTTCTGCGTTTATTTTCAGACTGTTTTCTCCGTGTTTAGTTTCTCTTTCAGTGGGAGCTCGAGAACAGCCAGGTTCAGCAGGTTGCAGAGCATGCCCTCTTCAACAGCACATCAGAGGTAGAAGTCACAAAAACGATGAGAGTGATCTCAGATCAGACACAAACATGATTTCTGAAGGTCAGTAGGAACACTCCTGAAACCTTCTGAGAGGCCTGGAGCAGACTGACAGAGGGAACGTACCGAGTCATCGATGGCATAGGTGTTGATTAGATGAGCCAGCATGTTACAAATCCACAGAGAAAGGACATCTCCCAGTAGACGAGGAATCAAACCCCTGGAGAGAAAAGATCACATTGATCTGTAACAAACGGGGAACGGAGAATGAGGTTGCAAAGTGTTGGTACTGCTTGATCCTGACGGAGAAACCCACAACAATCACTAAAGTAACTTCAGATAAATATAATCCAACATGACTGATAATCAACCAAGTACAATCAGATGCTGATTTGGAATTCAGTGAATAATTTTGGCACAAAAGATGACTGAACCCCTAACGATTAAAAACAGTTTGGTCACCAGGGTTTGTGACCTCTGCTCTAGAAGATTAGAGGAGTTTTGAGAAGTGGCCTTCAAGGAGCTACAATTTCAGTCCGTTTTAGAAGATGTGGAGCAAACTGAAGCATGTCTGCTGAAGTAAGAAACGTTTGAACAGTTGGAAACCATTGACCCATTGTTTTTTTAAACTGTTTTAGTTACCAAAATGCCAGAATCAAGGTTTTTTAGGCTTAAAATGTTTTCAAGTTATCCTTTATTCATGGTCTACTCACGCAAAGAATCCTAGGATGCCTTCTTCTCTGTAGATTGTGACGATGGAATCAAACACACCACTAAGAACAGAAAAATATCAGTCATTTAAAAAATAAAGTCTTTGTGTTTATTCTGAAGCAAACCAGACAGAAGCCATACCTATATTTAGTTTCTCTTCCAATAAACTGAACCATACATCTCAAAGTGATGACTAGAAGACAAGAGAAGAGGAAGCGTGTACAAGCTTCATCAATCACATCCAACAACTCAACCTTTCAAAAAGGAGAAGTCGGGACTCACCGTGGAATGGATGTGTGATGACCGTTGCACATGATCGGGCGATCATTTCCTTGGTCGTCTGTAGATCAATAATGATAAGTTAAGACAGAAGTGAAAACATGCAGCATCTATGATGACATGAAACCCAGCCAACACTGCAAGTCCCTCCTTCAGGATGACATCACATCCATGAATGTGACTGAAGGAAGACAGAAACTTATGACTTTAAGGACTCTTAGATTTGCACCATCATTTTACTTTGTGATTAATCTCATTAATCTGATCCTAATCGATAGAAGCAATAATTATTGAAATTAAGGATGCAGTCTTGTCTTCATTACTTAAAAGATTAAACTCTTTTAAAGGTCTCTGAGCCATAAACACCGTTTGTGTGCTGCATATTTCTGTACCGTATAAATCACATGTCAAAGTCAAGGCCCAGGGCCGGATCCGGCCCTCTGGGTAATTCTATCTGGCCCTCCAGATCATTTTATTTTATTGTTATTAATGGCCCGATGTTATCTTGTACTTATTTCTTGTAAAATTTTGACTGAATGTATTTTTATGATTTATTCTGGAATAATATTTCTGCCTTTTATATTTATGTTAAAAAGTTATGCTTTTGAAGTTGGAAAAAAAATGACATTCTGTAGCTTTTTGGACTATTTTGGCATTTACTAAGATTTTTTTTTTTTTTGGAGTTTAGCTAATATTTCAGCTTCATGCTAGCTGTTTTGGCTAATTAAAGCTTTTTAATCAGTTTTTTTAGGATATTTTGATGTTTAACTATGTTTTCAGCTACATGCTAGCTGTTTTTGATAACCTAAATTTTCTTTTTTTTTTTTTTTTAGTTTTTTAGGTTAATTTGGCAATTAGCTAATATTTTAGCTGTCTATCAGCTTCAGCGTTTTCAGTTATTAGCCTCAGTGATTTCCACCATCCGCTTTAGCGTTTTCAGCTATTAATTTCTGCATCTTCAGCTGCCAAATTCAGCTTTCAGCATTCACACTAGCATCATCACAGGTAATGCTGTATATTCAGTCCATAATTATATTAAAAAGTTAGTTTTCAAAATGTAGTTTTAGAGTTTTCAATAAATGTTTATCCTGTTCAGCCTGTGATTTAAGGTGTGTTTTGGATTTTGGCCCCCTGTACGATCGAGTTTGACACCCCTGGTCTAAAGGCCTCCATCACAATCTCATAAATCTTTATTTACATCAGTGTTAATTATTGCCTTGGTTAATTTTTTTCCCTGTGAACCTTTGACCCACTTATCACTTCCTATAACCTTCCAATGGTCGGTTGGGCCGAGTTACATAAGGCCTCTCTGTGTTTTTACTCTGCTTCTCAAATACCCACACACAGCTGGGTTAACAACTTCCAAGGAAACTAACCATGCTTAAGATGTGACAAGAAGTAGAAATGACTTTTGTTCTCTCATGAGTCATAACTGTAGATGTCTGGGCCATTTTTAGTTTAAAAAAAAAAAAAAAAAAGTTAAAAAACCCTTGTAACTTCTGTCTCCCTTTTGGCATAAACAGTTTTTAAAAGGAAAAAAATCTATTAGTTGATTTAACAAAATGCTAGTAATAAGTTTCATTTGATATGATAAATAGTGATATATTCTGTGAAGACAAGACTCAATGTGCACCTCTGGTCAGTCTAATTTCAATGTAGTCTAATTTACACTTGACCATAGAGACGTGTTAAAGGTTGATTAAAAGGTAGTTTATAGTGACATAAGACAGATACAAAATAAATGGGTTTACTTGGTAGTTTATGATCAGTTAGTGGTAGAGGTGTAACAATTATTTCATGAATAGATTTCCTATGATCCAACCAGATCAGTTTGTCCCAGTCAAGTTGTTAATCAAATCGAACCGTCCAACACCATTATATAAAACGTTCAAAATGAGATAAACTGATAACCGATCTTGGAAAACAGTATTTGGATTGAGTCATGGTAGAATTATTTTACAATAATGTAAACACGCCAAGGTCCATCACAGTGGACAGCACACACACGATGCAGCAAACAGGATCAACCATCATTCCAGTCCAATGTGTGGAAACACTTTGAATTCTGCAGGACATGATGTGACCATACAGTGCACTGAAATGTTCTGATAATCTTCCCTGATATAGTTTTAATTAATTAGAATCCCAATCTGTAACTGATTGTTTCTTTGTGAGGAGAATAAACGGAGACAAACAAAAAGATGAAGGAATGATAGTTTGAGGAGAATGTATCTCTGCAGATCATTCTAACATTTTCTAACTTCAGATGCGTGTCCTGAAGCAGTTCTGAGGGTTTTGATGATGACAGCAGATTCCAGCTTACCTCATGAACAACATGCTGCATGGAGTCCTCCGCAGGCACACGCTTTTCACCAAGACCCTGGATAGCACACAGACAGCAGTTTGAAGGAAACCTTTCAGGACTACGATTGCATTTCTTCATTCCACAGAGAGTATTTCTTTTCTGAAGCAGCAACATGATCAACTATAAAAAGTACCAGAACAATGAAACAATAAAAATGAGAAATATAAACAAACAGCTGCATATTCAACATGAATATGAAATAACTGCATAGACAATCTTGGTTCATCACTAGGGCTTCACAATATGAAGATGTGTGATATCGGTGATCAATATTTTAAACAATAAATGAACAAAAGAAGAAACAACTCATCTGTCATTTTTAATTCAATGCAACAGTTTTACTTATATCAAAGTTAAGGCCTTAAATTCTTCTCCAAATGATCCACGTCACACATTTTGCATCTGCTGATATTGTAATAGCAATACATTTTCAATTTACTGTGCAGGTCCCAATCATCAGCTGGCATGAGTTTGGACTTGTGATGCGTTTGAGTCCAAAGTGATCATCTGTATCAGTAATACTCATTGTAGTGCCAGAGAGAAGCAGAGAAGAAGCATTTCCAGAGATTTTCTTTCTCAGCTCCTCAGTAAACCAAAAACAGGCAAAAGAAAGTTTCTTCTGTGGAATACGTTCAGGCTGGAAAATGTCCTCCGTTTCTTTAAAACTGGAATTAAGAGGTATACAGTCATCACTGGTTTAGTGGGATTCTCAGCCTCCGATGCTGATAACACTCATCATATTTTCCTTCATTCAAACCCACAATCTTCCGATCAGGAGTCGACCGCTGTCCCACAGCCACCACGTAGTCTGTTATAGATTCTACTCCTTCACTTTTTTTTTTTTGCTCAATTACCTCACTTCCAACGGATTGACTTTAATCTAGATTCTAAACAATCCCTTCATTTGGGGTATCAAATGATTAACTAACTACAGACGTTTTAGGAACAGAACTTTCTGTGGAGGTTAAGGATTCTCCGCCTCCTCCTCCTTCTCCCGAGGCCCCCACTCATGGTCCAGAACCGAAATGTTTGGAGCCGCTGGCTCAAGACCATTGACAGATATTACATTTGCGAGCTCAGGTCTATAGATTCTGGTACAAAGACAAAATCTGTTCATTTGAAAGCAGTGAGTAACACTAGTTTTTAAGAGATGATAAAATGTAAGTATACCACGACAGCAGTCATCTTCTATGTATCTAATTCAAGACATGTTTTGTGAAAATCAGTTAGAAAAATGAGGGAGCTAGCCCGATTTTTGTAGCTGTTGCTAATAATGGGCGGGGCTTTTATACTGGAGCGTGATGACGTCAGACTTCTGGGACTTACACCAGTTGACAAATCAGAAAATTCAACTGCAATACCTGGTTTCAACCTGTAGAGGGTGTAAGTGAATATTTTTGTTTAACTTCGTACTTCATTTTTACTTTTATATGTAACCTTTGAATGAACCTGTTGAGCTCATTACAACGTGCGTTTGAATGCTTTCCCAGACACCTAAGTGCTTGTGCCAAGAGAGAACTCTTAGGGAGTATCTGACGTAAAATATAGCCTTGAAATACCCTCCTTCCTCAAGAAGAGTAAGACACAAATCCCGTTAGGCCTCTGAGGTAATGGTCGACTTTACTAATACAGGCTTGACATGATGTGCAGCATTGCTCTGAAGATTGCTTGTGTAGCCCTATAAAGACGCATGCGTTTGCTCAAATCGTTGGAACCCTCTGTAGAGACTTCCCTGCACGTCTACGCCGCGTGTATTACTTTGAGTTGTTATTACATACTTGTATTAATCCTACAGAGTGTCTGTTCTTTCCTCGGATTCAAACAATCTTCCACCACAAAAACAGTTTTTTGACCATATTTTCAGGACTTAACCAAGTTTATTTGGATTAGTCATAAATGTGGCAACAACCAACAGACAGCACTTTTAAAGCCCCATTGAAAGAGCTCAAAAGACAAGAAAAGTTGATTAGGGTTTGGTTACCCTTTAATGACATTCAGCGTTTACGAACATTAAATTATGTACTAAAGCTCCAGTGTTAAAGATTAAGGAAAAAGTAATCTATCTTGAAATAAAATCTATATCCTCACCTGGAATTTATCCTGGTCCGGATATTTCTGTAAGAAGGCATATGAAGAAAAAAAGATTGTCAAAAGAACAAAGTAAAGACTATTGAACAAATAGACTAAAAAAGAAACTAGCTAGTTCTTCTGCTGTTCTCATCGTGTCAAGCCTTATGCAAATGTTGTGTAAATGTGCGTCTCTGTGTTCAACACTCTGGCCTTCATGTGTCACTAAGCACGTTTTAAGCCGGTTTTCAAGCTCTACATATGAAACACCCGGCCACTGAACATGCAATGAAAGTTGAACCAGTTTACCTTTGACCAATCAGGGAATTGGATTTGGTAGCAACATACAGATGGTGCTTTTTCTTTTTTTTTTTTTTTAAACAAAGAAGTGCCAACCGTTTATAAACAGATTATAAAGGAGAGATTCATAATGAATTCATTTGTGCCTAAACAATTCTATGGCCTAATCCGAATTCGTCCCCTACATTTAGTCTCCAAATGGAGAGTTATGGAAAAATATTGTCTTCAAATTTGGACGTTATTTCCTAAAGTCAAGGTCATTACAGGATGTGTGAAGAGAAGAAGAAGAAGAAACAAAGATACCTCCACAACTTTGCTGTGTACAAACGTGCCAATGGTGCTGGCACAGAGCCTTGGAGCAAGTCCTTTGAAGAGCCCAACTTTCCCGTCAATCTTTATAATGTGTTTTGCTGAAACCCAAAAGGAAAACTGAAATTACAAAAATGTATAAAAGGGACTAGAAAGGTGGCTTTATCTATGATAATTGCTGAAAGTGGTCGCTGAAGATGCTGTAGCTTTCTGCTGAAAATGGTGACGCAATTTACTTATATTGTTGAAGGGATTTATTGAAAATGTAAAAGCTATTTGTTAAATGTTACATTTGCTATAAGACTGGAAACTGTTAAAGAACCATAAAAGAGCGCTGAAGTTGACCTAAATTTCTGAGAAATTGGTTGTTAAATTGCTTAAAAATATATAATACATGCAAAAATATTTTGTGTTGCTTAAATATTAGCAATACTCCAAATTGGCCCCAAAAATGTCATTAGATGCCAAGTTAGCCAAAACAGCTAGCTTGTTGCTTAAATACTAGCTAAACTCCAACATGCTACATGTTTTGAGCTAATTCGTTATTTACTGGGGTTTTATGCTAATTGTTTTAATTCAGCTACACACTAACGTTTTGACTAATTTAGTTTCCTGAGGAATTTGAGACTATTTTTGGAGTTTAGCTAGAATTTAAGGAGTGAGTTAGATTTTTTAGCAAATTTGGCATTTACTAAGGTTTTTTTAATGCTAATTTGGAATTTAGATAACATTTTACCCCCTAATGCTTTTGAGCTAATTTCTTTATCTCCTTATGGTTTTTTATTAGGTTAATATAGAGTTTAGCTTTGATTTTAGCGACAGGCTAAAGTTTTGACTAATTTAGTTTACTGAGAAATTTTTGGCTATTTTGCAGTTTAGTTAGTATTTAAGCAACAAGCTAACTTTTTAAGCTAATTTGTCTTCTATTAAGGTTTTTTGGGGCCAATTTGGAGCTAAGTGCATATTTAAGACACACTAAATATCTTTTTTGCATGATTGACATGTATGTGCAATTTTTAAGCAATTTTATTTCAAATGTTTCGGAAATTTAAGTAAACTTCAGCGCTCTTTTATAGAAACAAATTCCAGTCTTTCAGCAAATTGTACATTTTGAATACATTTTGGATATTCAGTAAATCCTTTCAGCAAATAAAGTAAATTGCGTCACCATTTTCAGCAGAAAGCTTCAGCTTGTTCAGCGACTGCTTTCAGGAAAAAGCATTCACACTACTATTATGGCAGGTACTGCAACTTTTACAGTTTATATAGTCAATAAGAAGTCTCATTTCTCTTCTGTTCTCTAAGCTGAGCCAAACCAGAGTCCATCTGGTCTAGATTTGAGTTCGTTAGGTAGTCGTCCGTCTGCTGCTTACCGGGGCGCGAGCAGCAGGCTCGTCTTGCAGAGGTCTGCTAAAGCATTGACCCCTGAGCTGGATGACAGGATAAAGGTCCGGTGATCCAGAGTCAAGACTGATTTCATGTCAAATAGGACAAATGATGCTCCCTACTTAGGATGATCACAGAACTATTTTAAAATAGAAGCTTTAATTTTTTGTTCCATTTTTAAAATCATGCATTTCTGCTATTCTGGATATTTGAAAGTAAAAGAAAATAAGCTGATTAAATGTTTTGTTTGTGCAGCCTCATTGTGAATCAACACTGAGTACAATACAAAACTAAAGCATTCCCACAGAAACTCTTTTTCTCGGTTCTTCTCGTGTCTGCTGAGCAGCAGCAGTTACAAACGTGTCCCAGTAAACGCATAAACTGATGTGATACTGCCAAACTAAATATCTTGAGTAATTATGAATATTGTTCTTAGTGGTGGATGACTGGTAATATTATAATTGATCCCAGCCTGTATAAAAGCTTTCAAAATCAAGATCCGGCTCTCCAGATCATTTTATTTTATTGTTATCAATGACCTGATGTTATCTTGCAAACATTTCTAACTTGTATTATTTTGATAAAATATATTTTTATGGAGAGAAAAATTATTTAAGGTTTGAGTTGATTTATTCTGGAATAATAT
Source organism: Oryzias javanicus (assembly GCA_003999625.1). Lineage (NCBI taxonomy): Eukaryota > Metazoa > Chordata > Actinopteri > Beloniformes > Adrianichthyidae > Oryzias > Oryzias javanicus. The sequence continues at coordinate 4,883,481 of CM012439.1, forward strand.
TCCTGTTTTTTTTTTAATTATTCACAATTATGTTAAAAAGTTACAGTTTTAAAGTTTTTAAAATTGGCATTCTGCTAGCTTTTTGGACTATTTTGGCCTTTACTCAGATTTTTTAGGGCTACTTTGGAGTTTAGCTAATATTTCAGCTACATGCTAGCTGTTTTAGCTAAACCAAGTTATTTTTTAGGTTAATTTGAAATTTACCTAATATTTTATCTGGCTATCAACTTCAGTATATTCAGCCATTAGCTTCAGTGTTTTCAGCCATCAATTTCAGTATCTTCATCTATCAGCACTAGCATCTTCAGCAGCCAAATTCAGCTTCCAGCATTCTCACTAGCATTATCACAGGTAATGCTATATATAGAGTTCATAATTATGTTAAAAAGTTTCGGTTTTAAAAATGTAGTTTCAGAGAGTTAAACAGATGTTTATCCTGTTCAGCCCGCGACCTCAGGTGTTTCGGATTTTGGCCCCTCGTGTGATTGAGTTCAACACCCCTGCTCTATAACTTCTGCTTCCATCAGGCCTGTATTTCAATGTTAGAGCAACAAAATAAATACAGTCTTCAGGGTGGAGATCCTAGAGAACAGGAATAACCTCCGCTGGGTTCAGTCTCAATAACATCAAACACAGAACTAGAGAGAGAGACTGGGACTCACCATATGCAAACAGTCCAGGCAGATGATGAACCTGTCTGCCAAACAGGTTTCTGCCAAGAGTGGGAGGGAGAGGCTCATGTCCAACCTGGTAAGACAAACAGCATCAAACCAGGGAGGGTCACTCACTTTCAAATGGGATGTGTGTCCTCCATTTGGTTAAACAATGAAGTGCAGTGAACACAAGCCCATTTTATTTGTATAGCTCCTTTCATACTGAGATATTTTCCTTTTAGACTCCTACTGATAATGGATGCAGGTTAGGAGCTACTTGAAAAATAAAATAATATATTAAAATGAAATGTAAACCTTTATGAGCATAGGAACTAATAGAAACTAACAGTAAAAAAGCAGTAAATTCTGGTTCCTATAATGTGCATTTAAACAGGATAAAGGACAGCTTGATTCCAAATGTAACAAAGGAAATCCAATCAATTATGATAAGAAAATATCAGTCTATTTTGTTTATTACTCCAACATAAAGCTTCAGAAATATAGCATCACGGCGATCCCACGCAGTAACATGATTCACCTATAGCAGTCAAGTTTTTTTTTTTATTTAACGGGACATTGTTTCCTGATTGGTTTAAAGACCATTGTCAATCCATCATTCTCCTCCACGCTGTGCGTCCTGCACACCACACATTCCACCTCCAAGGATATTTGCTTGCATTCTATAATACTTGATGAATTCTTCTATGAAGGTTTGAACTTTGGGAGTTTAAACAACAAAGAAACTGTGAAAATGCTCATGTCTGTCTGGAAAAAGTGGACCCAGTGTGGAGTGAGGAGATTTACAGCCAAAACATTAACTTATATGTGTAAATTGCATGTCTGGGTTCATGAGATCATTCAGAGACTCACACTGACACTTGAACTGCACTGCAGGACCTCCGATTGCGCCTGAACGTTGACTTAACATTGAAACTGGACACCCCTGACATGTGAAATGGCGTTCAGTGTGAATGCAGCTTTAGGATGGATAAATGGGAGGCTGATTCCCTCACAGAACCTGGACCGTGTGTGCGAGCCCCAGCTTCATCACCTTTAGGTACTATAGAGAAATCACCTGCAGGAGAAGATGCAAGTGTCCTTCTACCGAACCATCACAGAACCACAGCTGGTGAACTGCATGGGGGTTTGGTTTGCTTCTAGCTCAGCTACAGACCAGAAGGCCCTGCAGAAACAGCTAGGTCCAGGACTGCAGAAAAGATCTCTGGTTTCCCTCTGCTGCCCCGGAGAACGTCGTCAGTGAACACTGCCTCCAGAATCCTGACATAGTGCTCTCACCTTGGCCTTCACTTGTACAAGCTACAACGTCAGAACCAACTGACCCAAACACTGTTCCTGCCTATCGACAAGCTCCTCAGACAAGTATTCAAATTGTATAAATACACGTTTTACCATCTTGGCATTTTGCTCTCATTATTCTCTTTTATTCTTTTGACAGCAGATGCACATTGACATTTTATCACCTGTAACGCTTCTGCTCTCCTTTGCTTGTTTACATAAAAGTGGGGTCGTTCTTTAATATTTTACTTTCTAAGCATTACATATGGAGAGGCCGTATGAAAAGTCATTTGTTCCCCAGCAGAATCAGCAGAGTCATGTTGATTACATCCTCCTTTTAGCAGCGTTAGGCTGCGTTTCTTCAGAATAAACTGGAATTGTGTTAATTACGTCAACTGTTGAAGAGTTATAATAACCAAAAGAATGTAAACACGGGAGCTAAAACTCCGATGTTAAAGCTAATGCATTTTTTTCAGAAGTGATGTCAGTGAACAGAACTTTAGTCTCGGTTTTTGAGCGGAAAAAAACTCTCGCTAGTTTTATTTTGAAAACCGGATGCTTTACAGTTACAAAAATGTTTTACTTCCAGTGACTGCCGACACTTTCGGCTTTGTTTTAGTTCGTAAACTTAAAATCCTACATTAACTTGCATTTCAGAGCAAAAATACATCGTCCCCAGATGATATTTTGATCTTATTTTACTGCAATTTACTATATTTATAAAGATCACGAATCAGCGATCTTGGACGTCACGAATATTTGTACTAGAATTTTTGGGAGCAGATCGCGAGTACTCGAGCACCCGGATACTGTTAAAGCCCTACCCTGCATGTTGACAATAAAGTAATCTATTCATTCTATTCCAAACACGCACACACAGTACGGTACGAGAACACACAAAAAACAATTGACTAAGATCAGAACTCTAACAGTCAAAGGTCCAACCAAAGTCCAGCCAGTTTATAACTTTTAACAAATTGTAATAAACAAATATCATTAAAAAAAATGAGGATTAGGATCTCTAAAAAAGGCATCAGAGCAAGAAAGGTTATTGTGACAAATACAATGCAAGTTTCTATAGAAATCTATGGGACTTCTGTTCTTAGTACTTCCTGTTTTGAACCCACGGGGGGAGGGGTCACTCAGTTCAGCTCTCATATACAGTCAATGGTTTGGAGACATCATGTTTGGTGTTTCAGAGCGGAATACATTCACATTAATAGAACTCACAGTCTCATATGTCTGTTTGGATTTCTCTAGATGTGATTAGTGCGCCGTTTCCTGGTGTTTAGAGGACGAAGGTTAGAGATAACACAAGTACGTGACGTCATCACGTTAAGGCGAAGAGATGGATAAAAAAAAAAGTGAGGATTTCATCGGTATAAATATGCTATAGACTAACATGCGGTTGTCCCGGGTCTCAGTGAACTGTAAGTGAGCAAGCTGACGAACCTCCTCCGCCGAACAGGACAGAGAGCAGAAGGTCACGGGGACGGGGCAGGGAGAGGGGCCAACGCTCATGCAGACCGACATTTACCACCAGAAACACCCAAAAAGGACATTTTTAATCACAATCTTTTCGTATGTTCTCTCGGAAACTGTATTTCTCCTGTCAAGCAAGTCAAAGATAATCGGAGACATTTTCAGAGGAGACCGGGGGTCCCTTCTCATCTGGTTAGCAAGAATTTGAAGATGCCCGCGAAGCCGAGGCGGGAACCGCCGATGGAATGTTCCCGCTAAAGACTCCCCTCTTACCTGGATAAGCACTTTGATGTACATAAGTGGATGAGAAAGGACGGTGAGCCCTGATCCCAACAACACTTGGCCGCAGGTGTCCGCCATCTTTAGACAGAGGCGCTGACAGGAAGTCCCTTCGGCTTTCAGTGCTGGAGACTCAGGAGATCACAGCGGTGTTGCCCCCTAGCGTTGGTAAACGGTAATGCGGCTCAGAAACTCAGCAGCGAGGGGGATGAGGTTCATGGCTTCTGAGGAACTCACTGCTCTGGAGGAGTCAGATCTTAATTTAAAAAAAGGGAAAAGGCAGACAGAGAGATTTAAATCTGTACTTTATTTTACACATAACCACACACAGGGGCAGGATAAATCTGAAAAGAACATGTCTTTGAAACAGGACAGCTTTTATTTGTATCTTTAATGTGTTCATAACAATTAAAACAAGTGTGTCAGTCTGAGTTAAATTTGTGTACTTAATAATTCAAAATGTTGTGCTCTGTGTAAAAGTTTTAGTTGTTTAAAAACATTAAAATTAATCTTGTGTCAATTTTGTTCAAAATTGTTTGAGTCAAATTTTGTTGACAAATTTGTGATTTTTTTTTAACCAATAGCAACCAACTTTTAACAGTAAAAGAGTCATTTGGCCCTGCTTTCTACTGATCAAAACCTAGAAGAAGCCGTATAATCTTGCTTTAGTCTTTACGAAATTTGGATTTGCATTCGTCACCTTCTTTTTTTATAATAAATATGATTTATGTCCATTTTTTTGGCACAAAGAAAAGCAAATATATAAAAGAACCCAGCATCTCTCAACATGCATTTTTTTTTTTTTTTTTTTTTACATTTGACAGATGCTAAAGTAATTTATTTTCAAAATAAAAGATGCTCTGTGCCAAACATGGTCATCTCTGTCCAGCTCTGGACAACTGTTGTTGTGCAGAATAAGATAATATGTGCTCTTAAGTCCTGAGGGGTGGCTGTGGGGTCAGCGGCTGACCTCTGAAGGATCACAGTCTGATCCGTTTATGTGGGCTTGCGTGTAACACTGAATGGGTCACCGATGTGACATCAGCATTTTCTGTCCAACTGCATTTATTGCAGTATAAAAATGTTTCATGAAAAGACATCACATATGTCACAATTTTTCTGTAGAAACAGACATTTAAAAATTCCAATAAAAAATTTCATATTTCTATATTATATTCTGTTTTCAAGTGTCAAATAATCTTGAGGCGCAACTGTCCAGGCACTTTCATTTTAAAAGCCTGAATAAAATATCACATTATCTATTTTAATTTTTTTTGTGCCATTTAGCATGTTTTCTATTTGATTTATGTTCCTGTGTTTTTTTTTTTTATTGATAGACTTTTTATCATGTGGTGCAACCATGAAAACACAAATTATTAGAGTTTTCATAATTTTAAATGCATATAGTTGCATTTTTCACAAGACCTTCAAGAAGCCTGGAGAAACACCAGCAGGTTTGTAGCTCTTTTTTTTAAAAAGTTTTATAAAGTATAACCTTTTGAACTGTTATTCAAATATGGAATATTATATGGAATATGGAGTAAGATCTAAGAAAACTAAAAGAATATATATTGTTTTCTTCATCCATACAGTTTTTAAATCATACAAAAACATTTTGTATTTCGGTCACTTCCCTGTCTTAGCAGGCTAATTCAAAGCTTTTAACTAGAAACTGTCATGTGGTACGACCAACCATCAGAAAACTTTCATGTTAAATCAATGATCCTTTTCAGTTCTAGTATCTTAGAAGCTGTGGTTTACTTTTAAAGCTATATATTTGTAGTTTTCCATTCTCTACACACACTACAAACACATTCACCGAGTCATCAAAGAATCTGAGCCGAGCGCCTCATGCTCCTCAAAGTTAAGTAGCCAAGACTGGGTGCAGTTCAGACTCATCTGGGGCTGAGGAATTTGTCCCACTTTTTCAAGCATGGTAACTTTATTTGATTTAACGGGGAAGGCATTGCACCGCGTTCCCCGTGGGGTCCTGTGGAGGGTGCTCTGGGAGTACGGAGTCTGGGGACCCTTGAGGGCTGTCCGGTCTCTGTATGACCAGAGCAGGAGCTTGGTTCTCATAGCTGGCAGTAAGTCAGACCTGTTCCAGGTACATGTTGGACTCCGGTTTATCAACGGTTTTGTTCACGGGCTTTATAGACAGAATTTCAGGGCACAGCCAGGGGATCTGGTTGGGGGACCACAGGATTTATTCAAAACTCAGCCACAACAAAATGTGAGCATCAGTGTGTCCTGAAGCAGAACAAGGGTCCTGTTCTCACGGTGGAACTTCCCTGTATGTGCTGAGGTTGACCAGATCCAGGCCAGACGAGGTTCTTCTTAGAGGAGTGACTGCTGCTGTTATCAAGCCTGGATTCATGGCGTATACTTGTATAGCGCTTTCTACCCTCCTACGAGGGCCCAAAGCGCTTCACAGTCACAGACCCATTCACCCATTCACACACACATTCATACACTGGTGGTGGCTCCGCTGCCGAACACTGGCGCCAACCTCCCACCAGAGGCAATTTAGGGTTCAGTGTCTTGCCCAACGACACTTCGACACATGGGCGGGCAAGGAATCGAACCCATGATCTTCCGATCCTGAGACGACTGCCCTACCACTGCACCACGGCCCATCTTCTGATGACTGTGTTCATCTGACACAGTCAGTCAACTGGTTTAAAATCCCAAAACAAACCCCTTTGCTCTTTAGCTATTAGGTTAATCTGAGTCTTTTTTAGTTTGTTTGTATATTTGCATCCTGTGTTTTCAGAGATATCAACGTACTTCACTAAAGAGTTGGAGGTTTAGTTGCTTCCTGCCACTGACAGAAATCATGCTGATTGAAATAGTTCTGATGTTCTTCAGAAAAATTGAAACCTGAGGTGGGAGGGGCTTATGTACTGAATTTAATTAAACGTAGCGTCTAGAAAATGGTAGCTGAGTCTGATGATGCTAGCTGTTTTGGTTAATTTAGACTTTTTAGTTTTTTTAAAGTTAGGCTAATATTTACATGCTAGCTGTTTTGGCTAATTTGGGCTTTTTTTTTTTGACTAATTTGACATTTAGCTAAAATTTTAGCTGGCTATTAGCGCCAGTAATTTCAGCTATTAACTTCACCGTTTTTTTTTAAATCTATCAATTTCAGCATCTTCAGCCTCCAAATTCAGCTTACAGCATTCACACTAACGTCATAGGTAACGCCATAATAATAATATATGAATAATATAATAATAATTTAATATAATCACAATTTTCTTAAAAAGTTAGGGTCTAAAGTTTTAAAAATGTAGTTTTATAGTGTTCAATAGATGTTAATCCTGTTCGTCCCGTAATTTAAAGTGTGTTTTGGATTGTGGCCCCTTATGGAATTGAGTTTGATACTTCTGTTTTTGAGACAAAGCAACAAACACAAACAAATACAGAGAAAATTGACAACATTTGACATCTTTATTCACGTCTGCTATTCTACTACTTGATGTTAGCATATTCAAGCATTTCTGAGCTCAAAGTGTAATAGGAGCTGCTGGTTTTGCCTTTTATTCGACATGACATCAGAGGCTGGCCTTTCTCAGAAGCATTTCTTCAGAGCGCAGGGAGAGAGCTGCATACCCCACGTCTTTACTTTGCTCTACCTGTTGGTGACAAAAATACATTATTACAAAAGGGATTTAACATTCAGGTAAAGAACTGTAAAACTCTAAATCAGGAAATAAAAAAAAACATGCAAGAGGCTTAACCTGCTGTTTGTTTTTTTAAGTTTGGATCAAGATTTTTTTTAACATCTAAAGTTTATAAAGTCTAATGAAAATGAAGGATAGAACACCAGGCTCTGCTTTAAAGTTAAGAAAAAACAAACAGCGTTGTCTGGCTTTAATGAAACATCTATTTTAGTTAGTCAAATGGAGCAAAACACATATTTTCTCAAATAAATACAGTTTTATTGTTGTTGTCGTCTGGTAGTAATTACAGTATTTACAGAGCCTTGGAAAAGCAAAAGAATTATATTTTAGGAAACAATTTGACTTTAAGAATACACTTAAAGTACAGCGGAGTGTTGGTCACCACTTTACTGACGTGTTTATGTGAGTCCCAAAAGAAAACCAAGGAAGTGGATTGTATCTTGAGATAAAGAGTTAGACGCTATCAAACCTTGGTATTGAGTTTAAAAAATCTTTGGTAACACAAAAACTTTGAGGTTTTGATGGTTATGTTGAAGAACTCTGGTGAATGTACACTTTTATACTTAGCATTTGCATAATTCATTTTACTCCGAATGCAAGAGGAAGTGATGAAACGAGTACATACTGCAGTTGTAAAGGCGGTTGACTCTGAGGATGTCATTGTTGCTCATCTGGGTGGCTCTGCCGATGGGGACATTTGGGTCAGGAATGGGAAGGATGGTTGGCTGTCTATTTCTAGAGAAAGCGAATCTGTGGAAGATAAACAGTCATGAAGATCGCTCACATCTAACCCAGAACAGGATCGGGTTCTGAGTTGACCGCTTTTCTTGAAGCGTACACAAACAGGAAGATGTTCTCAAAGGTACATGGAACTATCTCCACAGCTTATAAAGGCAAAGCCTAAATCACATGGTTTCTAAAACATGCATGTGAGGGTCTAAACTCTTATGGGATGTTTTTTTTTCTGAAAGGTACAACCAGAACACACAAAATCTGCAGCTGCACTGCTTTTCCTAAGTGAAATGCAGTTCCAGTGCCAAAATGGTTTAAAATAAAAGTAGAGAAGCTCTTCATTTTGTTCACTCTGTAACTAAATAACATTTGAAGATATTCTGTTTTAGAACTGGTCTGATACTCAGACTTCCCTCTTTAATTTCCTCTCCAGAGAAGTTGACATGTTTTCCTCCAGGGTTGATCACCACTCTTCCTTAATGGATTTCACCTGTGTCTTATTGTTTCCCCTCCCTTTTGGTTTATGTCATGAGCAGAATGGCTTCTTGCAATCAGGATAAATCGTTTCTCCACCTTTTTCGTTACTCAAGCTTTCAGACCTCCGTGGTTCTTGTGGGTTAAAGTCAGTTATGCTTTTCCAAACGGACATTGTTTTTCTGTAACATACATTTCACACCAGTAGAGTATTCTTGTGTAAGAGTCATTCTTCTGGTCATGACAGATCTTTAGGGAGCATGGCCCCTCGTGAACCTGCCCCATCAACATCTGTCCTGGAGGCTTTCAAAGCCACATTTCAGTTACAGCCTCTTTCTAATTCCTTCATGCAGGACAACAATGTTAGTGCATAAGCTTCAGTGCAGGAGCAGAGACATCACCTTCCATAGTGCATGATAGAGTTGTAGTCATAGGGGGTGCCCAGGTTCCTCGTTTGGATTTTGCGGAAGTTGTGCTCCTGTCCTGCAGGAGGAGTCACAAAGTTCAGGTCACTGCTTTTGGACAGAAGCTTTGGAAACAATGACACGAGGCGGGGTCAGGCAGCCCGACCCACCGGGCATCACATTCTCCAGGAGGATGCGGACGTGGGAGTCCCTGTCCGAGCGGGTCTGCTCGTGGTTGAAGCCCAGAGCGTGGAGGAGCTCGTGCTGGATGGTACCCAGGAACACGCAGCCTCCGCGCATCAGTGACACCACCTGACCGCCGCCGCGGCGTCCGACAAATGACCAACACCTATGGAGGGAGGAGGCGGTATGAACATCCGTGATGGTAACCTGTGCTTGTACAGTGAGTAACAGGAACCTTGACTTACCCAGAGCGAGACTGAATGTCAACAAAGTCCCTCTGGTTCTGATGAGGTGTAAAGCGAACGCAGGTGGAACTTTGAAACGACTGCAGGCCTTGGGTAATGAGGTTTCGTTCTCTACTGGCTGGACGGGGATGACAGCAGAAACATGTTGTGGTCAGCGCTGATGCTGCTTGTTCTCTGACCTGCTCACAGCTGGATGTGGGAGTCAACACTAACACTCTCCTCTTCCTTTGTATTTTTCTGTCCGGCTCATTCCTCTCCATCCCCAGCTAGAGTGTCCTGGAGTCCCTCACATTCTCCAAAATTACAACTATTCTTTATCCAAATAGTTGCCACAGGAGACACTTTCATTGTTGTCAATAAAAACTCTTGCTGTTACTGAGAACAACCTATAGTGGAGATGCTTTGTTTTTAATCATCCAGATGTTCTGTCTACCCTTCCAGCATGAGCTGCTTCTGCTCTTCGGTTTTAGTCGAGCTTTTTTATGAGTTTTAGTCACTTTTTATGGCCACATCTGGTTGTTGTTTTCTTTTGCCATCTCCATTAACTTTATTGCAAAAACTAGCAATTCTTTTGATTGCTGCCTTCAGAAATGTCTGGGATTTTAGTTTTCAACCTACCGCTCTTCTCTCATCCTGTCTAACAAACGTGTCAAAGTCAAGGCCCGGGGGCCGGATCCGGCCCTCCAGATCATTTTATTTTATTTTTATTAATGGACCAATGTAATCTTGCACTTTTTTCTAACTTGTATAATTTTGACAAAATATATTTTTACGAGAAGTAAAATATTGAAAGTTATTAAAGGTTTAAGTTGATTTATTCCTGAATAATATTTCTGCCTGTTTGCATTCATGGTAGGGGTGCAACAATAGTTTGTTCACGGTTCGATACGTACTGAGCAGGAAAAATAAATCCTGAAGTCCTACTAAGTCACAGATGATGATTCATTGTACAAAGAGAGGTACCATAACAAAAGTATTCAATAAATGTTTATCCTGTTCGGCCCACGACCTCAGGTGTGTTTTGGATTTTGGCCTCCTGTGTGATTGAGTCTGACACCTGTCCTATAACTACCGTCTGCCTCTGCTTACATCTGTTAAACCCTTTAATACCTGAGGCGTCACTGGTGACACTTAAACACAAAATCTTTCTGTAGGTTTTTAATTGTTAACACAATAATTCCAGTAGATTCTACAGGAGAAAAGCGGCTCATTGAGTACTACAGCACCACTGGAGCTCAGGTGATAAAGGGTTAACTATGAAAGCAAATTGAGCTCATCACTACAACAAACAGCTCTTTTTTCGAAACGCACATAAATAAAAACCCTCCATAAATCAAGCTTTTATTCGTGGGTTACCTGTACACTCTGGTTGAGGTTTTGAGGTTCAGATAATTTCACCTTTGAGGAAGGCTAAACAGGAATAAGGTAGATCATTTATGAGATTAAACTCACAGAACTGGTTGGAGATGCGGAAAGGTACATAGACGTTGCCATCACTGCTTTTCGGCCACAGGCAGCCTCTTGCGGTGCAGGGATCTGCATTCTGAAGACCCGTGGGGACCGCTATGTCTCCAAACATCACCAGAGGGTCGTCCAAGTTCTTTCCTGCAAACCGATTGAGGACAAAGCATGGTGAAACAGGAGGACAGGCGCTTCCTTTTATTCTCTGCTTTCCTAGCTGCAAATGCACTTAATCTTATTTCATTTCCTGCATTATCTATGCTTTGATCATTTGGACAGAAGTTGAGCGTACCAACGTTAACATTGGCCTTCTCCAGCAGAGTGGAGATGCTGAGATCCTCCTCTTCAATGGGGGCAGCTGTCAAATAAATTGCACAAAAGTTTGGACAAAAGAAACTGGCAAAATAAAACAACAATTTAACAATGCTATGATTAAGTCACCCTGAAAATTTTGAGGGTTAGTGGAAAAAATAGAATTGATGTAAGTTAGCAGGATTTTACAGTAAAAAAAAAAAAAAGAAATGAATAAAGTAAAGCGGATCATCTGAGGTGACGGACTGAAGACATGAAGACATCTTACCATGACTTCTGACATTTTCTCTAAAATAAACCTGTCAAAATAAGAAACACGCGTCAAGAGGATGATTTCAAAATAAGAACTGAATCGTAAATGTTGCTTTCCATGTAAAAGTCGAAATCATTTTGTTCAGAAGCAGAAGGTTGTTTTTCAGAGGAAAAACTGCTGGACGCTCCTGCAGAGGTGTGAGGTGTCGACTCACCTGAGGATTGAAACTGTGAGCGGAGAAGAAGAGCGCGCTCAGCACGGTGGTCAGGAGGATCATGGCGGACAGTCAGATGGTGGCAGCAGACCAGGGAAGCACCTCAGAGGAGCAGCAGCTTTCACTTAAATAGCCAGAGAGCAAACTGACGTAACCTTATATGGAAGACATGACTCAAGAAACTAACTGACAGACTGGAAGTGGCAGCAATTTGTAGAAGTGGTTTCTGGTCTGTACAAATGGAACAAAGGCGACATCGCAGGGATTGTTTTAAAGAACGTCGTTTTAACAATGAGAAATCAATCAAGGCTCAGATTATCTGTCAAAGCTAAACAATTCTTCCTATTTAGATTTTTTTAGGGATGGGAATCATAAAAAAAAATAAGAGCCAATTAATCACAAACTAGGAAAAAATAATTCTTGATTAATTAACTTTTTTTATACAGTTGCCGGCTTTTACAGTGAAATAATACAACAAGATTGAATGATATTTATAAAAACTGTTATGTTTTACAAATAAAATAAAAACGCAAGAGAATGTAACTTTTGTAGCCGTGTCTTTTTAAGATTAGAGTCAGTCAGTGTGTCTTATGCAAAACTGTCTCAATAAATCCATATTTTCTTTAAGATTCATGTCAAATGTGGATTTTTTTCTTTTTTTTGTTTCCCTAGTGACTCTTTTCTGACCAAAAAACTTTTACAAAATATATATATACTTTTTTTTCAGGTTGTTAGCCTGAGCGGTTGGATGAGCTGCTTTAGGAAGGTGGTCCATGTATTGAAGACGTGACCAAGGCGAGCCACTGACCATGCATCAAGATTAAGTCATAGGTGGAGGAAAAACTTCCTCCAGGATCTGATCTTGTACAAAATGGAAAATATGAAAGTATTTTTTCGTTATCTGTGGCTCAGTCCCGACTGACGTATAGGGACTAGGGATGTAACAATTCTTTGAGAATCTGTAAAAAATCGATTCAAACTCGTCAAGATGTTCATTGAAGCAGAAAGTTCAAAAATCGATTCGGCAGCTTTCCATGCAGGTGCGCCTGTGTGTGTGCTGACACACCGCGCGGCCACGCAATCAAGCAAGTAGTTTCAATTAAGTCAATGCAAACGCCTGCGCACCAGAATTCCTGACCTCCACGCACAGAGCGTGCGTTGCTATGCAAGTTTTCAAGTTGGGCCACAAGCTCTACGCACAAATCGTGCACACACTGAGCACGGCCCAGCTCAAGGTGTTCACACACCGGCCAGGTTTATGAACCTGCGCTCAGCAGGTGTATCCACACCGGAGCAGCAGGGATCTGTCATGGATATCTGTCATAACAGTCATGGACGACGACGTGACCGTTTCCCTTCTGAATTTTTTCCACGAGCTCTCCGTGATCTCTTTGATTATCTCTTTTTTTTCACCTCCTTTTCCCTTCAAGGTGCGCATGAACAGTCACCCCGCTGTGTGCGCATCCGCAGCAGGGTGTTCTGAGCAGTTGCAGATCGGTCCGTCATGAACCGAGTATGAGAGAAAGACAGAGAGACCCTGGAAATTTATGATACAAAGGAAGAATTTAGACTCTGCAGGAAAATCATTCCATGTAGATCCTCCTCCAACAAACTTATCCAGACTCCTGAGAGAATCTCTATAAAACAGATCAATACTGAGAGAAGAAAACAGATCAGCTCCTCAAAGACTTGGTCTTCCACCAGAAACTCAGTGGAGAACATTGAGATCTGAGGCTCACAGTTCTATTTAAGTTAAATGACAGCACAATAACATTGTATATAATGATGATGAAGTATTTTCCTATAGTGTATGTGTCACAATAAAATGAGTTGGAATATGAGAATGTTAATAATATTTCATAATTAACATTTTTAGGTTCTTTTCAAAAAATATTTATATAAAAACATTGTGACTTTTGTCATTCACATGGAGCACAACATGAACTGAGTATGAAAGGATTTGAGATCATTTCAATGTTATGTATAATTGTTCATTTATATTGAATCCTTTCTGCTAGTAGGAAAACAGACAGTTGGATGTCAGGGGCAAATAGAAAATATACTTGGCCTTAAAGTACTTTTAATTTATTGTTTTTTAAAAAAAAATGTTTTAATTAAAATCATGACTTTAAAACTGTGAATCGTGGCTTGACTGAATGGTTACATCCCTAATAGTGACTGATGCTAGTTCATGCCTTGGGGTCTGGGGACCACCTTAGAGGTATTTAGAAATGTTTAAAAGTGAAATTTAAGAAAGCTGCTTCTGTATTCAGTGCATCCCTGCAGTGTTTCTGTAAAATTGAACATCCGTCCGTCTTTCAGAGTCAGAGCCTGTCCCGCCTAATGTTGGGTGAAGTTGTCTGTCTCTCTGTCTGAGGGTACACACTCCTAGAGAAAATTTAGATTCACCAATCAACCTACAAAGAACATTTTGGCCTCTGCGAGGAAGTAAAAACCATGCATGCTCAGAGATAACATACAAACTACACTATGTGAACCAGGACCTTCTGGCAGCAAAGTGAGAGCGCCAACAACTGCATCACCACCGACCCCAACACTGACCATCTGGAACTGCAATCAATCAACAAAAGAAAGAAAGCTAAATGTATGTGGCAATGTTTCATATCTAAAGATAAAAACTGATTTTCTGGAGATGATAAAATGAAAGATTTTTAATTTAGTAGATTTCATGTAACAAACTGTTTGAGGATCATCTTCAGTGATTAGACATTGAGATAACTGGTCAATTTACTATAAACTGACAAAAGTTCTTCTTAATCACAAAGGTAAAACAAGTCTTTCTTTTGAAAGCCATTCTTATTCAGTCCCTTTCCAAACATAGAACACTCGGCACCATCTGTCACAGATACTAGCAGTTTAAAACATGCCTTTGTAAATCCTTGTGTTAATAGAAATAATGGACCCTTCTGTCTTTGTTTCTTTTTCCATGGTATCGAGCCTGTTTTTGCAATATTTTGCAAGGTCCTGTGAAAGCAAAAAACTATGCTGCAACTTTGCCACAGTTTGGAGAAGTAAAACAGACACTAAGATGGCATTTAGTTGTAGATTTAACATTAAACACAAAATTTTACATTCTTTGATTTAATTCCAGTCGTGAGTTGTGTGCTGTCGTGTATTCTGTTAATGTTGAGCAAATACATTTTTACCTACAATTACTAGGTCTGTAGACTTGTATACTTGTATAGCGCTTCTCTACCTGCCTTTGAAGACCCAAAGCCCTTTTACAGTCACACACACCTTCAGACACACACCCACACACACACCTTCACACACACATTCACACACCTTGGGCATTTTTGATCATTCGAACTACCAAGAAAAGACGTTATAACAGTTTTTCCCAATTGCTAAAACAATAAGAGCCATTCTCCTAACCAGCTGATCAACAGCTTTAGTTCTTTTCTCAAAGACATCACTCTTTGGTTGAAACCTAAAACACAATTTGGAGTTAACACACAATTTGCAAAACTCTAATCCATTCTTTTCAGAATACAAGACACAATTTCACTTTTAAAACACATCTGGCATTTACACACAAGGAGTCAAAATTCAAACTCTGTTCCAACACAACCATCAACATCAACATACAACTGGTCAAAACTGAAGAACCTTGTTGCAAATCAACCACAGTGAATATAAGGAAAGTTCTGGAGCAACTGAGATACTTTTCAATGATGAATAACAGAGAAAGACATAAATGTGAACCAAGACCTGGACCCAGATGAAGAACAAGGTTCTGATGAGATCCAGGTCATAGTTATTGACCATATGTTGGTTTATGGAATGACCATGAGGGAAGCAGGTCAAAAGGTCAACCTTCAACTCAGCAGGTTGAAGTTGTTATTATAATCTGTATCATTCATATACTGTAGAATTTCAACAAGAAAATATCAGAGAAGACTTTGTTGATCTCAGTTTTCTTCCACCTTGTTCTCCATTGTCGCTGCATTTTCTGTATGCGGAAGCAAAACGGTTGCACCACTTACCCCGCATGCGCGAACCATACGTCACTTCCGCTGTTCGCCCACTATACGACAGAGTCATTTCCAAACAGTAAAACTCCTTGATCACAAGAATTTATGTTTTTCTCAACAACCGAGAGCTTCTCCTGACTGGATTACTGCGCGAGAAAAAGCCACCGAGTTACTGTTAAAAACAAATTTGGATTACCGGATAAAATGAAGTGTTTTGAAGTGGCGCTGTTTCCTCTTAGCTTAGGGAGTAAACTGCCGTCATGTAAAACTGCAGAAGAAGAAAACATTTGTAGTCCGTGATAGTCACTGCAAGATCGTAAGGTCCTTATCCTTAACGTGTCATTTTTTCCTTTCGTTTATTCAACAATAAGTGAATTTTTTCATTATAATAAATATTTTTAAGTGCTATATTAACATCATACGAGGCTATTATTGTTGTTACCGTCCGAAGACCATAAAATGCTTTAGCGGAAGTGACGTATGGTTTGCGCATGCGGGATAGTGGTGCAACTGTTTTGCTTCCGCATACAGAAAATGCAGCCACATCCATAACCCAATTGAAGATTTTTTTTCCTGACTTCGCATTGGAAGGAGAGACGACAATACACTCGACGAGCTGTTGCAGGCCTTACGCCGGGTTCACACTGGACGCGGAAGCGCCGCAGAACGGAGGCTGCGTCCATTTGGTGCCCTTGTTATCCTATGGCGTCGTTCACACCAGGCGTCGAGCAGAGCGGTGCGGAGGGCGCATGCGGTGCAGCGGATCGTTTCAGCGTCGACCATGCGTGAGCGGAGCGGCGATTCTGCGTTGCATCAAGCATGAGCGGATCAGTCACATTCACGACTGACATGTGATCATGTTTTGTGTAAACAGACGTAGAATGGTTGCACGTCGCAAGCGCGAGGCTCGCGTCAATGATCTTGACAGTTGCAAAGTGCATCTTTGCAGTAAAATCGATTTCGGTTCAAGTGATATGTCGTCTAAACAAGTGACAACTGGACGAGTTACATACATATCACACGCACACACTAGACACACACACAACAACACAATACACATAGCACACACAGACACAGCACACACACACATGATCAAGAGCATGCGACACGCAGACGACTGAACGAAGCTTGCGATAAAAAGCAGAAACAGAGAGCCAGAGAGCAGGCATCATCTTAGCAAGAACAACAGGCGAGAATCAGTTATAAACACACTACACAGAACAGATGAATCGGGAGTTAAAACGACAGCAGAGAGCAGAGAGCGCTCATCTTAGCAGAAACAGGGTATACACACACAACACAGATAGACACAGACACGAGCGCGTACAGATCAACGTAGTCAGCAACTGCGGGGCGCGGTGCGGGGCTGCTGGTTTTTGAGAGAGAAAAAAAGAGATGCCAGAGAGCAGCTCCTCTTAGCAGAAATATGGGTTAATAATTTTAGTTTATTAATTTACCCACAAACTCATCCACGAGCGCGTGCGCACAGACACACACAAAACAGACACGCACACAGATCAATACAGTGGGCCGACAGAGCGGGTGGGCGGGGTTTTGGGTGTAGAACAACAGCAGAGAGTCAGAGAGCAGTTCTTCTTAGCAGAAACATGGGTTAATGTCTTTAAGTTACAGAGCGGAGCGGAAGTGGCGCGGACTCCGCTCTGCTTCGCGGCGCTTCCGCGTCCAATGTGAACCCGGCGTATTAGACATGGATTGTGATGACTTCTCAGTTGGGTCTTGTCAGGACCGGATCAGACAAACAAGATCATTTTTTCCTGTTGTGTGGCGAGGGTGAACATGTCAGTGATGTAGATGAAATCCTCTGGTCTGACCCACAGAGTAAAGATGGTGAAGCAACATAAATATGAACCTGGATTTATAGGAAACATTACAAAATAAAATCCTTGATACTGTTTTACTCTATTTTCTTTTTATTTTTTGAGGGGGGAGTAATTTTATAAACCCTTTTATGAACAGAGTTGTGTAGTGTTGTGTAGTGTGTTGTGATTGCTGCAGGTTTGTTAGTTTTGACGACAGTCTTCATTACGAGTCAAGAATTTTGTACATTTACCTCACATTTTGAAAATAGTTTTTGGTGTTTTGATGTGTAGTGTGTTGTGTTTGCTGTGTGTGTGTAAGTTTTGACAACAGAGCCTTCATTTTCACCTCAAAGTGAGATTTTGACTCAAGAGTCGAGAATTTTGTAGCTTATATTTTGAAAATTGTGTCTGATGTTTGGTTAACTGTTTCAGAAAATGTGTTTTAGCATTTGGGAACTGTAATATCCTCGGTTAGGGGTCAGCATGAAGCTCCAGAGCCACATGGTGATCTTTTTCCCTCCATCGGGGTTATTTGGATTTGAAGGAAAACACTAATGATTTGAATAAAAGATGGGTTTCATACTTAACTTTTGTCCTTTACATTTTTGTAATTAGGTGACCTTATATTAAGATATAAACTATAAGTTATAAGTAGCAAAATTTTTACAGCATGGAATTATAACGATTGACAAAGAATGCATTTTATTCAGAAAATAATTTGTTTGTGGCTCTGTCAGAATTAAAGAAATACAAATTCATCCATCCATTTCTAACCTGTTTCATCTCTTTTGGTTGGATAGAACAGGATTGTCGGCGGCAACCCCAGCTACTGTTTGGGAAAGGCAGGTTACACCCTGGACTGGTTGCCTATCTGTTGCTGAGTGATGAATAAAATAAAGTGTGTTGAGAAAATGGAGACGTGAGACTCTGTGGCTCTCATTGGGTTTTGGTCAGTTTGAGAAACTGATCAAAATGATTCTTATAGAGTTGGAGGTTCCAGGGTTCGTTATATAAACCAGTTAAGGTTACAAAACCAGTGTCCAGAAAGAAAAATGTTCACAAGAGAGAAAGAATAAAAACATTCTGAAAGGCTTCATGGGAACTAAATATCTATTTCAAGACAGCGATTTGAGCTTAATGCACCAATGTTTTTACTGTTGCAGTGTGAGAACTCTGTTTCCCTTAACTCTCTCAAGTTTTTATAACTCTCCTTGAGAGATCAATTTGCTTTGGTTTTGCTGCACTGCTGTGTTCATTTAAGTTTTTTTGGGTTTTTTTTTGCCTTTCTCATTTTGTTTAGCAACAAATCACTAATCCAATTTTTAATAGTAAAGGTTTGCAATAAAACTCTGGGCTTGTTTTATCTCCAGACCCAGAAGATCCATCCTGAGATAAGTCTAAATTGGGTCACTTGTCTGGTTGTCTTTGCAGATGTCTTCTTTTTGTTGTTGTGACATAGAAAATGATGCAACTGGGAGGTCTCATGTTTTCTCTCAAACCCGTTGCATTTTGAGTCTGTTGCAACGTGATCCGTGTCACGCAACTTTTGAGTGACAGAACTTTCAAAATAATGCCAACAAACCATTGACATATTACTGGATTGGAAATCACGTGACATACGGTGTGACATCAGCATCACTATGCATTGAGTCTTCTCGAGTGTTGAGTGGGGGAGGGCCCAATAAATACGAAAAGAACAACAAAAGGAGATGCAATGTTCTGCAATCAACTTCAAAGACCTTGAAAACAAAATAATTTGATGGAGAGAAATCATCACAGGAAAGGAATCGCATTTTAACAAAGAAATCAGGCTGAGAACCGTGAAGTTTGTGCTAAAGTGGGTGCTAGCAACTCGCGGGTTGCACGCTAGCTTGGTTCTTTGATGTATGTTTTCATGAATGTTTGATGTTTTAAAACATGGATGATGTTATTTTCACGTATTTATGTTCAACCAGCACAAAAACTGATGGAAATTCATGTTGGCAACATGTAATATCTGAAATCATGATGCACGTTGCATTGCTGTGCTGGAAAAGTAGCATGTAGCTAGCTAATTGAAGAGCCTCAGAGGCTGGGTCTTGATGCTGGTCACAATTTTTTAATTTTTTTTATAAGAAAGTGAAATTGAGTTCACTCATAATTTTCTTAAGCCGTGCCACCACTGTTGAGCTTCTATCCTGGTCGTACAGACCGGGGAAAGCCCAGCTAGGATAAACAGTGTTCACTTTCTGCTCAGTGACATAAGCACTAGAGATCGAATTGAACTTTATTAATATCCCAAGGGATAAATTTATCAACTTAGATCAGTTGTTATGGAAGGATCTGTGTCCCAAAACTTTAACCTGCCGCACCATTTACAGATATTATCACTGTGTTTTGAATTGGAACAGTTGTATTCTAGCTGAATTAGCTGCAGGCTAGCTGGAGCCTTATTCTCAAAGTACTATGAATTTGTCTATTTGACAGTAAATTCTGAATGCAATTGAGATGTATTTACCATGTATGTAATCCAGAAATAACTAAAGTTGTAGTTTCATTTGAAAAATGTGGTAAAAGGTGTTTCTCTATTTATTTATGTAGCACTTTGAAGGGTTTTTAATAGGAAAGGGCTTTGCTGATAAACTTTGTCAGTCATTCAGGCTATTAAGCATCAATCTCTCTCTTTTCTGGGTTTGGGTGACAAGTTCAGTGATAAACATTTTACCACAGAGGCAAAATCAAAAATCACAAATACTTAGAAGCTGTTAATTTGACAGCAATGCAGTACTTGTAGCAGTAGAAGGTGAGATTCTTGCACTATTTACAGATTAATCTTTAAAGATAATAAATATTCAAATAAACTGCAAGACAAATCCAAGCTTTAATTCGAACCATGTTGTGTGAAAATCGGTTAAGAAATGATGGAGCCAGCCTGGTCTTTGTGGATGACGTCTGCCTGTCCTCCATGGAAACAGTTGCGTTCTGACTCGATGCATAACGATGGTGCCTGGACGCGCACAACTCTGTCTATAGCAGCAAATACTAAAGGGCCAATCCAGAAATATACATCAAGGTAATAAACGACAGGACCATAGGCTGCATTTGGTTGAAGTCTTGGAGTCATGCAGGGGTTTTTGCAAAGTAAACATGAATGAATATTTTGCAAATCTGATCATTTATTTAAACATTTTAATAATTAATTTGATGGAAACGTGAGATAAATGTATTTGGGTAAAAGGCTTATTTCTTGTAGGTTTTCTTTCAGAATAAAATTTGGTGTCCAAGTTTTATGTGTAAACCTTCAGATCACTTGGATAATACACTTTAAAATGTTAGTCAAACTAAAGAGAATACTAAGCTGCACAAAGTTCATTAGTAGCCAGTATGGAAGACTTTGAGAAGCCTCACATCCCTGATACCAATCTCCTGTTCCACAACATCCCAAAGGTTCTATTGGGTTCTGGTGACTGTGGAGGTCATTAGAGTCCAGTGAACTCATTATCATGTTCTAGAAACCAGTCTGAGATGATTCCAGCTTTATGACATGGAACCTTATCCTGCTGGAAGTAGCATCAGAGGATGGAACACTGTGGTCAGAAAAGGGATAGGGATGGTCAGCAATAATACTCAAGTAGACTGTGGGGTTGGAACCATGATCAGTTGGTACTGAGGGGGTCCAAAGTGTGCCAAACAATTATCCCCCATACCATGACACCACCAACAGTCTGAACCATTGATACAAGGCAGGATGGATCCATGATTTCATGTTGTTGATGTCAGATTCTGACCATCTGAATATAGCAGCAGAAAGAGAGACTCATCAGACCAACAATGTTTTCCATCTTCTATTGTCCAGTTTTAGTGAGTCTGTGTGAATTGTAGCTTCAGTTTCATGTTCTTAAGGTTAGACATGTTGTGCGTTCAGAGATGCTATTCTGCACACCTCTGGCATCAAAAAAGGCTTCTCCACCCGTAGAACTGCTTCTCCGTGGATATTTTCTATTTATTATTCTTTGTGTGTTTGGTTTGGTTTTGTTTCACCTTTTCTTTCTGTGCAGGCAGTCTGTGGGTCCTCCCTGTGATCTGCTGGTGACACAGCTGTCTGCACTCACCTGATTAGGCTGCTCCCTACATAAGTTGACGGCTTCCTTCCCTCAGTGTTGGTTGGTCTTATAGGTTTTCCCCCTGTGCTCTCGGGCTTTTCTTGTTTAAGTAGTTTTGCAGCTCCTTTAGTTTCCCTCTGTTGAGGTGATTTTTTTGTTATTAAAGACCTGTTTTTTTGTTCACCAGAATCTTTGTGGGTTGACCGGTCCGCAGCGACAAAAAGGTTGGGGACCACTGTGCTATACTGTCTGAGAAGAAAGACAGCCTGTATTACAGGCCGCCAAATCTACACATTCAAATAGTTAAAATCAAAGAAGAGCCAAACGTTTTGTTTTTGAACTTCGAAAATGCTACCACAATGCCTGGAACACTTAAAAAAAAATCAAGCAGTGGTGATCAGCGATGGCAAGTCTTTGAATGAAGGTGGAACAGGGAGTATCTTACATAATGAGAGGATATGGCCACTTTGGCAAAAATCCACCATACCACATATCTGTTACAAGACAGACGCAGTTCTTCCAGTCGTTTGACATCGATGTCAGTCCAGATCTTGTCCAAGAGGCAGAACGCATCCTAAATCTTCCCTCAAGGGACCTTACTGTAAGGGAGTGTAAGAGTGTACACTCAAAAGGCCTCATCACTGTCAGGGGGGAGGTGACAGAAGTAAGTTTTTCTTTTTCAATTTCATAGACATTGTCAGATATTTGTTTGTATGTGTGAATGTGAGAACTAAGTCTGTGTCTCTCTTATATGTTATTACTCTGGATTATTACACACACAACCCCCCCATCTTTACTCATCCAATATCTATAACATCCTTTCCTCTCTTTTTTTTTTCCTGTCGGGTCCAGAAAGAAATGCATATCCAAAAATACAGAAGGGGGTTTCAACATGTATACACTTCGTTTGTCTAAAGATTTATAAAACCCTATTATAACAGCAAAATATGTCGAACACAACAATCTTTCAGCTCGCATTTGCTCAGCTTCTGGACCAGGCAAATGATGAAAAAAAAAAAAAAAAATCATCATCATAATCTCTAAAGCCTTTTAGTGCCAAATTTATGAAAAAAGTTAAATAATTATTATAAATTATTTTAATATGGTTTTAATGTGTTTGCAGTAGCTTTTGACAGAACATTTTTCCTCAACTGACTAAGTCTGTGCTTTGAACATGTGAGAAGTTTATCATTGTGTTTGTTAACAGTTAGCTAACTGTGGTTGTTTTTCAGTTATCTAGAGCTAAAAAGGTCAACGTGGGAAAAGAACATGTACCACTAAAGAACATTCAAGTGATGCAGGTAATCTTACAAACATTTCAGGAGGATTTTGTTTTTGAAATTAGTGGTTTATTTGGTCAAATTTTTAAAAAAATGCATGATGCTGTCTTATCTTCAAATAGGATGGATTCACAATGAGCATGTCCTTGTGGAGGAAGGCGTCTATAGATGATCTAGTGGTTGGAGACATCGTGACTTTCAGTCACATGAATATTGATGAAACAGTATTCGGAAGACGGCTTAAAACAACAAGTTGGAGGTAAACATTCATCCTATGATTGTGAAAAGTGTTACATTTTAAAGTGAGCAATATTAGTTGTGATTTGTACCTCAGTAGTTTTCCAGCTTAATTCCTGTTTTACACCAGAGCGCCGATGTTCTCTGTGGATGTTTTAGTTCCATGCAGGTTCATAAAAGATGTTTAGTTATTCAGTCTGCATCCATAACTGCTCTGAAATCTAAAGGGATGAGCATAGCCAGGCACTGATGGACAAATCGAAAGAAACATTTTCCATCATAAATCATTGTCTTCTTATCCTTATAGTCTGAGCTCTGTTTAAAAGTCAATCAGCATTATTGTGCTGGACTTTTTAAATCACTTTTTATTGTCAGAAAAAATAAATATTAAGTTATTGATAAATCATAAACACTTTTTTTGTGACTTTACTATTTTTCTTTACTTTTTCTTTTTTTTCTAATTTACCTTATTAAAAATATGTTTCCTGTTTTTTTTCCCCTAAAGTCTCACTACAGTTAAGTTTGGGTCTATGATAAAAGCCTAAGGATGAGTAGGCTTTTATAGTAAAAAAAAAAAAAAAACAAGTAGCATTTTTTTTACATTTAATCTCCAGCTCAGCAGGAGCACGATTCAAATATGCCTCTGAGTTGTGGGTGAAACTGTTGGTGCTAGAAGCCCTTTATAGAGGTATCATCATCCATTTATTTACACTCTCTGCTTACAACCCTAAACTAACAATATTGCAATAATGTAGTAAGAAAAAAAATGCAGAGCAATTTTGGATCTAGAAAAGTTGCATTACCTTCGATAATGCTAGTGCTACGCATAAATGGCATAAATTGCACAAATTGCATTAAATTGCATAAAGCGCAAAAAGTCCATACGCTGCATTAAGTGCTTAAATTGCGTTAATTAACTAAAAAAGGTAGCATATTGTTAAAATGTTAGCTTGACTTAAAATTAGCCCAAAAAACCTCAATAGTTACCAAATTAGCCAAAAAAGCTAACATGTTGCTAATATGTTTGCTTAACTCCAAATTAGTCCAAAAAACCCCAGTAGTTGCAAAATTAGCCAAAAAACAACAGCAGAGAGGCAGAGAGCAGTTCATCTTAGCAGAAACATGGGTTAATGTCTTTAGGTTATTAAATTATCATCCATAATGGTAAAAACAAAAAAAGCTCTAGCAAAAGCGCCTGTGGACCGCCACGGAAAAATGCGCGTTTGGTGTGAACTACAGAGCGGAGCTGAAGCGGCACTTCCGCGTCCTGTGTGAACCCGGCGTAAGAGGAACTCTGCTGCTGTTTTACACCCAAAATCCAGCCCCCGACCACCCGCTATGATCTGCTGCACGCCGCGAGTCCTCAGCGGAGGGCCGCACCGCTCCGCGCCTGGTGTGAACGACGCCATAGGTTATGGGCGCCGAATAGAGGCGGACTCCGTTCTGCGTCCAGTGTGAACCCGGCGTTAGTAACGTGTTGTGGCATGAGCCAATAGTATGCAGCTATTGGCCCCTCATCATATTTTCTTTATACCGTGGCTCTTTGCCTCAGTTTAAGTTTAGTTTTTTTTTTTTTTTAAACAGACTGTTGTGACTGTTGTTAATTTGTCACAGATTTGGAGAGAAATATCTAGTACGAAATTAAAACTTCTAATTTGTCAAGTTCATCAGCAGGTTATATGGCAATATTTTAATTAGCATTTTATTTAAATGTCATTTACAGTTTGTTTCATTAGAAACTTATTTGAAGTGTTCTTGTTTTATTACAACACAATTTTATTTATCAAAATGCCTTATAAATATTTTTGGAATTCTAATTTGTGTTGTGCGTGACAACTGTGGTTTACCTGTTCAGTATGAAAATAAATGTCTTTGAGATTATCACGTTGTATCATTTTCCCCCATAAGATTTTACTTTGATAAACCATAAAATGACTCGATTTAATTATCAAATACAAATCAAACAAGATGTGGATCAATTTACATTAAGATGTTTATATTTGAATGGGCCTTGAATCACTTTGTACAGGGAAAATTGGGCCCCAGTGTCAAAAAGGTTAAGAACTTCTGGATTAATCCAAACCCCCTTGGTGTTGGTGGCGGGTCCGCGGTCTCCGGTGATGACTCAGCAGCGAAGCGCGTCACCCTCGGAACTTCCACCAGATTCAATGAGTTGCTTTTCCTCCAGCAGACTCGAAAACGTACCGCTCTGACAGGGGAGTCGGCCTCCAAGTTTCCTGCGACCACAGGAATCAAGCACGGCATCGGACGCGAAAGTAATCTCCACAGGGCAAACAGGCTGCTTCCAGGGGTACAGGCGCGGGACACGTCAGCCCAAGAGCTGGGACAGCAGGCACAAAGGCGAACAATTCTCTCGCTTCGCTACCCCTGGTGGCGACGACGCCTGATGCTGCGGCGGCGAAAAACAGCTGTCTGACGCAGAAACGCCGGTACTCCCGTGCAGACTGGCTCCACTGGCTAAAAATCCAAACGAACAGCCAGAGAGGCCGGGTGAAGAGAAGAGTTTAGATCCAGCAGTGTTTTTCTGTCATATGTGAGGATGGCGCCTGCATTTTGCAGTAGCCATATTAAAAATAATAAAACAATGAAGAGTTGAGCGACAGACAGACGGCGTGCCATGACCACTGGCGCCATCTTCTTATCACATGTAACATAAATCCGACACCAACTACAACGGTTAAATGAAGTACCACCTGAAAGTCTCATGGAAACTGTGAATGAAGCATTGAGGTCAATTCCTACCACAACAATCACAGAAACAATGAACTGGTTTAAACTACAGCAGCAGTGATCCTTGAAATGCTTGACTATAAGAGCAACCATGGCAGAAAACAATGATCACCATGGAAGCAACGGTTGGAGGCTAAATTCAAGGCAGCTCGGAGGGAAGTGAGTCAGATGACAGAAGCCCAGAGAGATGCAATGAAAAAAGGAAGTGCCTAAGAGATACAGCCAGATGCCCTTACCTGAAGCACTGGAAACTGCCAAAGAAAGGCTCCAGGCCTTGAGCTGCTGTCTAAAGAAGTACACTAGAGACAATGAAGCTAAATGGATAAACAGGCTGTTCTCAAATCAACCTGCAAAAGTGTACACTCAGTGGCAGGATCAAAACAACAGAGCAGACCCACCAAGGCTGGAAACTGAACAGTACTGGAGAAGTATATGGGAGAAAGAGACAGCACACAACACCAATTCTCAATGGCTGGTCTCTCTGAGGAAAGAACATAGCAATCTCCCTGAACAGAACCCAGTAACCATCACAGTGGCAGACACAATAACCTGTCTCTCCACAATATGGAAGCTTATGTCAGGCATCATTGCAACCAAACTACAGTATCTCGCAAAACTGAATACAAGGGATGTATTCAGAGGTGTAAAGTTATTTTTTATAGAGGTGTAAAGTTATTTTTTCTGCAAATAAATCAAAATAGAGGCATCAACAGCCAATATCCTGAATACATCCCTCTCCTTTTTGAATTATTTGCAGAAAAAATAACTTTACACCTTTATACAAGATGGACAGTGTCTGCTTTTCAATGTGTCAAAAATTCATTTCGGCAGTGTTGTCCCAGGAAAAAGATATAAATACATCTCAGCAGAAATGTAAGGGGTGTACTCACTTTTGTGAGATACTGCACATAGAAACATGGATCAATTCATGAGCAACACACAGAAGGGGATTGGTAGAGACACCAGAGGAGCCAAACATCAACTCCTGGTTGACAGAACCATCGCCCAAGATTGCAGGTCACAACACACCAACCTGTGCACAGCCTGGATTGATTACAAGAAAGCCTATGACTCAATGCCACACACCTGAATCACTGAATGCTTGATGTACAACATCAACAAGATTCTAAGAGCCTTCACAGGAAACTCAATGAAGTTGTGGAAAGCCTCCCTTGAAACCAATGGCAAGCCAGTTGCACAAGTGTCCATCAAATGTGGCATACACCAAGGTGATTATCTGTCCCCACTGCTGTTCTGTATAGGTCTGAACCCCCTCAGCCAAATAATCAATAAGACTGGTGTAACGGGAGGCACCAGTAGGTGTCGCTGTCCCCACAGCAGAGGGTATAAAAGGGAGCTGATTGGTGGTTGCTAGGTGCTAGCTTCCTGTTGTGGGACGGGGAAGCTGACGAAGCTGCGTTAGCCGATGTGACTGAGTCTGGTAAGACTGTTTTTATTGTCACCTGCAGCCAATGTTTTAAAAATGATTGTTTTTACTGTATTTTTTAGCAACATCACGGCAGCGGTAGATCCGGACTGACCGGGGGGTTTAAAGACTGGGCGTGAGGTTTTGCGACGCACCAGGTATAAAGCTCGTGTTTTATTATTGACAGCAGAAGTTTTTGAATACTTGTTAAATTATTTTTTATGAAAATATTTGTTTTTAATACTGTGTTTTCTGCTTTTAGTGTGGGAAAACTGTGCCCTGCTGTCCTTTTATTAGCTTTACGGTTTTGTTTTGTTTGTCCGCTCCCCACGGGCTCTCTGCGTGGTGGATCAACCAGGTGTGGGAGCGGAGTATTTTTTTCTATTTTCTTTCTTTTGTTTGAGTCACTTCCCTTAGTTCGTACTCCTGAGCGTTGCTTATTTTTGTTTGACCGTGTCCGACTCAAGGTGTGCTGTGTTTCATTTGCCGTGCATGTTTGACTTTTATTGTTGTTGTTTTTAAATGTATTGTTTTTTGCATGTGTTTTAAGTAATGTCATTCGGCATACAGGCAATCATACACGAGTCACGGAGGAAAGGGCTTGGGAACACTTGTTTTATTTTTGTGTCAATAAAACTCTGTAACCTGCCAATCGTCTGGAAATCAGGTCATTAACTCGGTGCAACATTTGGCGTTGTTGGCAGGATTGTCAAAGGGAAGTGACTAGAGTTTTGTCTGTGGACCTTTCAGATTATTATTTTTTATTTTATTTTATTTTTTTTGAGGACAGCAGGGGCAGTGTCTCTTCAGGAGTCATGGAGTCTGAGGAGCAGGACATGTCTCGGCGGATACAGGACCTGGAAAAAGAACTGGCTACACTGAGAGCAGCAGCTACAAACCCTGGGACATCATCCTCATCTGGAGCTTCAAGTGGGAGCATCGACACTGTAAGACAAACTTCAGTGATCTATGTGCAACAGGACAGAAAACTTCCCATTTTTTCTGGAAAACTGAACAATACAGACTCACTGACTCTGGATGAATGGATTGCACAAATGACCATTGCAGTGCAAACCAGGGGAACATCCGAAGTGGAACGAGCTCAGATTGTGTTTGATCATCTTGAGGGGGCTGCACGTACAGAGATAAAATTTTTGTCACAAGATCAGAGAGAATGTGTTGAAAGTATCTTCGATGCTCTTAAAGATGTATATGGTGGAACACACTCTCGAGTTGCGTTACAACGCAAGTTTTTTAATCGCAAACAGCAGGAGAGTGAATCTTTAATTGACTATTCACATTCATTAATGGAACTCATGGAGCAGATAATTAAATCTGATGGGCATGCTGCTGTTACAGCAGCCAAAGACCTGCGTGACCAATTCTGTGACGGTGTCAGAGATTCGGCATTAAGGATGAGGTTGAAAGATCTGGTTCATGTTAACCCACAGTGGACTATTCGTGAGGTGAGAGGCGAAGCCACTAGATGGGCAACACAATATGGAAATCAGCCCACTAAGTTTAATTGTAGTGCGGCGGCTGCCTCCTGTGAGAGTGTCACCTCTACTTCTTCAGAATATGACGAATTGATGTCATTATTGAAAGCACAGCAGACGCAGCTAGAATTGGTCATAAAGGCCCTTAAACCTCAAAGTCCACCTCCCTCTAGAGTACGCACAATGAGGCCCAGGAGAACGGCAGACGGGAAACCCATCTGCTTTCGATGTGAACAGAGCGGGCATATTGCCAAATTTTGCCCTGAAAATGTAAGAACTGGATCAAATGGAAAACCGGCGGGAAACTAGAACCTGCCAGTGTACAGAGCCAAACACTGGTGGGGGGTTTGCAAGGCTCCATTGAGAATATCCAAATGGGTAAACTGATTGGCGACTGTGTAGAGGGGGAGGTTGATTTTGCAGGAGTTTTGGTTCCATGTTTGATGGATACAGGATCTATGGTCACTACTCTAACAGAAACTTGTTTTAGAAATAATTTTTCTCACCTTTCTGAAAAAAGTCTTAAAGATTGTGGTTGGCTGGGTCTGAAAGCCGCAAATGGATCAAACATTCCATATTTGGGCTACATTGAGCTGGATGTCACAATAATGGGTGTAACCCTCCCCAACCGAGGCATACTGATTGTTAAAGACCCAACGGACTTTTGCATGAATCAAAGAAAGGTTTCGGTGCCTGGGGTGTTGGGAATGAATGTGTTTAACCCTTTGTTTTGTGAATTACACAAGCAATATGGCTCAGATCTTTGGGAGACCCACATCTTTGAGACGGCACCACAGAGTTGGAGGAAGGCACTGAGATTCTGCCAGATGATGGAGGTAATTGATAATTCTCCAGACCCTTATCCTGTGCGTGTGCAAAGTAAGAAGCCTGTTTGCATTCCAGCTGGTAGCTTGGTGTATGTTCCTGTGACATGTCCACATATGCCTGTGCAGCATCACATAGATTTCTGTGTTGAGCCACTGGGGCCTGAGGGTAATGATCTCCCTGAAGGCTTGCTGGTTTCGCCTTCTTTAGTAAAGGCAGAAGGAGGTAGGACATTTGTCCCCATTACCAATGTTGGAACCAGTGAGGCATGGTTAACGCCCCGGAGGATGGTGGCTACAGTCCAAACAGTTTGTGTGGTACCAGAAAACTGCTCCGACGCAGGTACTTTGGTCCATTCTGAAAGTTGTGTGGCCACAATCTGTAGCTCTGAAATGACTCCAGACCCCATTGACTCAGTTCTACCGCAGCTCGACCATCTACATGAAAGAGACAAGGAGCAGGTTAAGGCTCTGCTGCTGAAATACAACAGAGTTTTTGCTAAACATGACCTTGATGTTAGATGCACAAATCTAATGACTCATGAGATCCCCTTGTTAGATGACACACCAGTCAGACAGCCATACAGAAGGATTCCTCCCTCCCAGTATGAGCTAGCACGCAGCCACATTCAGCAGTTGCTACAAAGCCAGGTTATTAGAGAGAGCAGTAGCCCCTATGCATCACCCATTGTACTTGTGCAGAAAAAGGATGGTACTTTGAGGATGTGTGTAGACTACAGGCAGTTGAACGCTAAAACCAGAAAAGATGCATTCCCACTGCCAAGAATTGATGAATCCTTGGATGCTTTGGCTGGAGCACAGTGGTTTACGACGCTAGATCTTGCCAGTGGATACAGTCAGGTGGAGGTGGCTGAGAGGGACAAGGCAAAAACAGCTTTTTGCACACCATTTGGTTTATTTGAATTTAATCGAATGCCTTTTGGTCTATGCAATGCACCAAGCACTTTTCAGCGCCTCATGGAAAGACTGTTTGGGGATTGTCGGTTTCAGTCTGTGCTCCTGTATCTGGATGATGTCATTGTCTTTTCCTCTTCCGTTGAACAACATCTGCAACGACTGAATCAAGTTTTCTCCCGTTTAGATGCACAAGGCTTAAAAGTAAAGCTTTCAAAATGCCATTTTTTTCAGAGGCAGGTGAAGTATTTGGGCCATGTCGTGTCCGCTGAGGGAGTGTCAACTGACCCAGAGAAAGCAGCTGTGGTCCGTGACTGGAGAAGACCAGCTAACTTGGCGGACTTAAGGTCATTTTTGGGGTTTGCAAGTTATTATAGAAGGTTCATTGCTGGGTTTGCAAAAATTGCTTCTCCGTTAAATCGTTTGGTGGCTAGGCTACTCCCACCTGGAAAGAAAGGCAAGACCCCTAGAAAGCCGGTGGATGAGTTTTGGGATGCAGAATGTGAGCAAAGCTTTCAGGAGTTGAAGACTGCTTTAATAACCGCTCCTGTTCTCGCTTATGCAGACTTTCAGAAACCTTTTGTGCTGGAGGTGGATGCTAGCCATGGAGGTTTGGGGGCTGTACTGTCTCAGGAGCATGGGGGTAAGCGGCGTCCCGTGGCTTTTGCAAGTCGTAGTTTAAAGCCCACTGAGAAGAACATGAATAACTACAGCTCCATGAAGTTGGAGCTTGTAGCACTTAAGTGGGCGGTTACCGAAAAGTTCCGGGAGTATTTACTAGGGAATCCATGTACAGTGTTCACAGACAACAACCCGTTAAGTCATTTAGCGACAGCAAAGTTGGGTGCAACAGAGCAAAGGTGGGCATCTGAGTTGGCAGCATTTGACCTAACTATAAAGTACCGCCCGGGTTCTCAAAATGCAAACGCTGACGCGTTGTCCCGTCAGTATTCAGCGTTGGAGTTGTCAGAGGCTGGGCATTCTGAAAGTGAGAGAGCTCTGGGGGTGCAGGCTGAGATAAGTGCTTTACCTGGGTTGTCTGGTTCAGATCTTTACACGCTACAGAAGAGTGATCCTGTCATTGGCACCTTCTTGAAGTTTTGGGAAAGGGGTGAAATGCCAGATGCAACGGAGAGGCGTGGGTTGAGTAAACCTGTCCGGGAATTGGTGAGACAGTGGAGACGTCTTAGGGAGCATGAGTCAGTGCTCTACCGCTGTATTTACAGTTCAGATGGACAGGGAGAAGTCAATCAGTTGGTCCTACCTCAGACTTTACAAGAATCCATTCTTCGCTCCCTGCACGACGATCATGGTCATCAGGGCACCGAACGAACTCTCCAATTGATTCGTTCAAGGTATTTTTGGCCAAACATGTATGCAGATGTGGAAAAGTGGTGCAGGAGCTGTGAGAGGTGTGTGGTGTCTAAAGCTTTACAGCCAAGGGTTAAGACCTATATGGGCGCAGTGAAGGCCTCACGACCACATGAAATTCTGGCAATAGATTTCACAGTGTTGGATCCGGCTACTGATGGCAGAGAGAATGTTTTGGTGATGACAGATGTGTTTTCAAAGTACACACAAACAGTCCCCACTCGAGATCAGCGAGCTAGCACTGTTGCAGAGGCCCTAGTGAAACACTGGTTTCAACTGTTTGGCCCTCCGGGCCGCATTCACTCCGATCAGGGGCGGAATTTTGAAAGCAATTTGGTACAACAGCTCTGCAAATTGTACAGGATTGACAAGAGCCGCACAACCCCTTATCATCCCCAAGGCAATGGCCAATGTGAGCGTTTTAACCGCACGCTTCACGACCTTTTAAGAACATTACCTCCTGAGCAGAAACGCAGATGGCCTCGTCACATTTCCCAAGTTACATTCGCTTATAACACAACTGCCCATCAATCAACTGGAATGACCCCTTATTTTCTGATGTTCGGCCGGGAACCAAGGTTACCAGTAGACTTTTTGGTTGGAACTGAAACAGAAAGTGATCTCCCTTTAGATGAATGGCTTGAGGAGCATCAGAGCTCTCTAACCATGGCTTATGAAACAGTGCAGCGCAGGATGGAAAATGCCAGGGCACAGAGAGATCTGAAAATACAGGACCAATGTCTGGCCCCAGATTTTGAGGAGGGTGACCTAGTGTACACTAGGAATCATGC
This sequence comes from Oryzias javanicus, assembly GCA_003999625.1. Lineage (NCBI taxonomy): Eukaryota > Metazoa > Chordata > Actinopteri > Beloniformes > Adrianichthyidae > Oryzias > Oryzias javanicus. The sequence goes on from CM012439.1 coordinate 4,916,140, forward strand.
AGCCAGGGGGAGGAACAAAATTCAAGACTTTTGGGACCCAACCCCTATCAGATTGTTCGCCCTCCATCTCCACGAGAGTTGTGTATTCTGTGCCCCTGCAGGTCAGGATTGGTCCACTGCAAGGTACACAGGGCGAGTTGCGCAGTGTCCCTGAACAGAAGCCACCAGAAGGGTTGCTGTGAGAGGAGAGCATTGAGCTGCCACAAGGAGAAGCTGGTGAGGAGGGAGGTGCTGAGCTTAACTTGGATGCCCCACTAAATGTAAATGAGGATGAGGTACCATCTCAGATACACCCTTCTAATGGTCATGAGTATGCAGAGGAAACAGACGCAGTCTGTCAGCCTAGAAAGTCAACCCGAAAAACGGCAGGCCAACATTCAAACCCATATAATTTGCCCATGTCTGCAAAGGTTTCAATGGACCAACATCGTCGGGTCGACGATGCACTTTGAGGGGGAGGGATGTAACGGGAGGCACCAGTAGGTGTCGCTGTCCCCACAGCAGAGGGTATAAAAGGGAGCTGATTGGTGGTTGCTAGGTGCTAGCTTCCTGTTGTGGGACGGGGAAGCTGACGAAGCTGCGTTAGCCGATGTGACTGAGTCTGGTAAGACTGTTTTTATTGTCACCTGCAGCCAATGTTTTAAAAATGATTGTTTTTACTGTATTTTTTAGCAACATCACGGCAGCGGTAGATCCGGACTGACCGGGGGGTTTAAAGACTGGGCGTGAGGTTTTGCGACGCACCAGGTATAAAGCTCGTGTTTTATTATTGACAGCAGAAGTTTTTGAATACTTGTTAAATTATTTTTTATGAAAATATTTGTTTTTAATACTGTGTTTTCTGCTTTTAGTGTGGGAAAACTGTGCCCTGCTGTCCTTTTATTAGCTTTACGGTTTTGTTTTGTTTGTCCGCTCCCCACGGGCTCTCTGCGTGGTGGATCAACCAGGTGTGGGAGCGGAGTATTTTTTTCTATTTTCTTTCTTTTGTTTGAGTCACTTCCCTTAGTTCGTACTCCTGAGCGTTGCTTATTTTTGTTTGACCGTGTCCGACTCAAGGTGTGCTGTGTTTCATTTGCCGTGCATGTTTGACTTTTATTGTTGTTGTTTTTAAATGTATTGTTTTTTGCATGTGTTTTAAGTAATGTCATTCGGCATACAGGCAATCATACACGAGTCACGGAGGAAAGGGCTTGGGAACACTTGTTTTATTTTTGTGTCAATAAAACTCTGTAACCTGCCAATCGTCTGGAAATCAGGTCATTAACTCGGTGCAACACTGGCTATGGATACCAGCTCAGAAATGGGGCCACCATCAGTCACCTCCTCTACATGGATGACATCAAGCTACACGCTAAGAGCGAGCGCGACATTGACTCCCTGATCCACACCACCAGGATCTACAGTACTGACATTGGGATGTCATTCGGGCTTGAAAAATGCAGTCGGATGGGGGGAAAGCATATATGGAGCGCCATAACCAAGTGGCTGGAATAATATACAGAAACGTGTACAGACTATGGACTGGAAACCCCAAAATCAGAATGGGAAACACCAAAGAAAGTGGTAGAGAATGAGAGAGCAAAGATCCTGTGGGACTTCCAGATCCAGACAGACAGGATGGTGATGGAGAATCAACCAGACATTGTAGTGGTGGATAAAGAACAGAGGAAAGCCGTTGTGGTGGATGTGGCAGAACCAAGAGATGGTAACATCAAGAAGAAGGAACATGAGAAACTGGAGAAATACCAGAACTCAGAGAGGAACTGGAGAAAGATTGGAAGGAGAAAGTGACAGTGATGCCCGTGGTCATTGGAGCACTCGGGGCTGGAACATCCAAACTGGAGGAGGGGCTACAGCAGATCCTGAAAAGACCTCAGACATCTCAGTCCAGAAAAGATAAGATACTGCAGGACCTTCAAGCTCCCAGGCCTCATGTAGAGGACCTGAGCTAAGAGGAGAAACCACCCGCGGAGGGGGAGGGGGGTGTTTGTTTTTATTATGCATGCGTATGTGTATTACCTTATTTTACTTTTCATTTACCAATCAATTCAGAACTAATTACCGTAATCAAGTTAATGCATCTATTTAAAGATAACATTTACACTTTTTATCCTTCTTTTCTTCTCCTATTTCCAAATCTCATAAAAAGTTAGGAAAACCTCTTAAAATAGATATTTTGCTGCCGTGTGACAGATTTAGGGAAGCTGTGCATTGCAGGTTTATGAAACAGTTTGTCTTACCCACCGTTACCCCATAGTTCCCTGTTTTTGTGTTTTATGTAGTAATGCATTAATGCAGAAACTGACAAAAACCAGAATGGTGGTTTAGAATAGCGTAGATTTATTAGTCATTGTCACATATATAACGAAATTTAAAAGTGCTCACTGATCAGTGCTTCATTCATACTGTTCCTAAAAGAATAATAATATAATTAAAGGGGTATTTTAAAAATAAAATAAAAATAAGTAAAAGAATAAGATATGCATATAAATAGTCATAACAAAAAAAAAAACAGTAATAAAAATCAGTAATAAAATGAGTAATAAATAAATGTCATAAAAACATTAGCACAGACAATCAATCAAACAGACCTTCATCCTCACGTTCTCCGTCATTAAAGTTCATTTGATTTTATGGCTGCTTTGAGAATAGTGATTGCAGTTGGATAAAAACTGTTTTACATCTGTCTGTAGCATCTGCCCGATGGCAACAGTTCAAACAGTGTGTGACCCGGGTGTGTGGTGTCTTTATAATGTTCTGGGCTCTCTTGTGGAATCGGCAGTGATGGAGTTCCTCCAGTGAGGGGAGAGGGGAGCCGACTGTCTTTTGGGCGTGTTGATAACCTTCTGGAGTGTTTTCCTCTGAGGTACCATGCAGCTGGTGTACCAGATGGATATAAATTATGTGAGAATACTTTCTATTGTTGCACGATAAAACGGCACCAGCAGTCTGTGTGATGTTGTTCTTCCTCAGAATTCTCAGGAAGTACAGTCTCTGCTGGGCCTTTTTCAGCAGCTCAGAGGTATTCACCCTCCAGGATAGATCGTCCTCGACTTGAACTCCCAGGAAGTGGAAGTCAGCCACCCTCTCCACGAGGTCTCCGTTGATGCGTAGTGGTGGGATGTTTGTTTTCTTTATTATGAGTTCTTTGGTTTTTGATGTGTTGAGGTTGTTGGCTGAGCACCATGTGGACAGTTGCTTGACCTCGTCTCTGGCAGCCTCCTCTCCCCCCAGATATAAGCCCTACCACTGTAGTGTCTTCTTCAAACTTTAGAATGACATTGTTTTGATGTACAGGGGTTCAGTCGTGTGTGTACAGAGTACAGCAGGGGGCTGAGCACACAGCCCTGCGGTGATCCGGTGCTGAGGCTCAGAGCCGAGGATGTGTAGCGTCCTACTCTGACTCTGTCTGTGGTCGACAAGGAAACTACTAATCCACAAGCAGATGGATGGTGACAGACCCAGGTCCTCCAGCTTTCCTACCACTTTGTGCGGGATGATGATGTTGAATGTGGAGCTGTAGTCCACGAAGAGCATTCTCACGTAGCGCTCCTGATGCTCCAGGTGTGACAGAGCGGCGTGGAGATCTGTGGCCACTGCGTCCTCCGGGGATCGGTTTTCTTTTTGAGCAAATTGTGAGGGTCCAGACTTTGGGGTAGAGTTGTTGTGATGTGGTTCCGGACCGTTTCTCGAAATACGTCATCACTATGGGGGTAAGTGTCACTGGTCTATAATCGTTGAGGCTGGAGGTGTTGGTCTTTTTTGGCAGAGGCACAATGATGGAGGACTTCAGGCAGGGGGGTACTGTGGACGGGGCGAGGGACTGGTTGAAGATCTGAGTAAGGGCTCCAGCCAGCTGATCAGCACTCGTCCTGGAACTCCATCAGGACCGGCCGCCTTCGTCGGGTTGAGTGTCTTCAGCGTGCGCCTCGCCTCACGATCCTCCAGAGTGAGGACCAGGCAGCTGTGGGCCGGGTGTCACCTTCAGCAGCACTGATGTTGGTCCTGTACTTGGTGATATGTTGAACGTCCTGCCACACCTGCCGGCTGTTGTTGCCACTCAGGTGTTCCTCCATCCTCCTTCTGTAGTCCGCCTTGGCCTCCCTGATGGCTTTCCTGTAGTGGTCGCCGTTGCCAGACTTGAAGGCAGCATTCCTCTCTTTTAGCAGCTACTGGACCTTATTTTACTGGACCTTATGTATGGAGAGTATATTTTGATATTTTTGTTTACAGTAACAGTGTCTACGTAATTCTTGATGAAGCATAGTACACTGTTAGCGAATATTCCCAGGTCAGGATGTTCAAAGATCTCCCAGTTGGTCCTCTGGAGACAGTCCTGCAGCTGCTGGGAGGCCCTCTCTGGCCAGGTTGTGACTGTCCTTGTGATGGTAGGTGTGGCCTTCATGAGGGAGGCGTATGCTGGAATCAGGAGCACGACAGATGATCGGACTGGCCCAGGTGTGGAAGGGGTTTAGCACGGCAGAGTGAGGTGCTCACATTCTTGTGACTTGTAGCAGCATTTCTTTTAAGGAAATCTTCAGCATCAAAGTAAACATCAGTGAAAGAGATTTTCATCACTGAGTTTCACTTCTAAAGTGTTTCTTATTCACAGTCAGATTTCATTTCAAAAACCAGTTGGAACCTAAATACTGAATGTTCTCATTTGATGTAAAAAGCACAAAATTGTAAGGAACATTAAAAAAATGATCAGTTTTCTGGAACAAAAGAGCCCTGGCAAAAAGAGGAGTCAAAAGCAAACAGTTCTTTCTTTTCATGTCTTTTCTTGCTATTTCTGTTACAACAGGATTTCATAGATTTCCAGAAAGTCTTCGATTGCAGCATAGTTGCCAAACAGTCTTTGTTGTTCAGACTACAGCTTACATAACCTTTATTTGAAAACGTCTGAAACCACACAAGAGTGATGGAAATATTCTCTTCTTCTTTTTAAACTTCTCTCAGGTGGCAAAGCTCCTCCTTCTCGCTAAAATGACTGTTTCTAAGATACGATGAATGGATCAAAATAAACCACAAATTGTTATGACTACCCAATAAATCTTACTTTGAATTGTCTGCCCGTCCCTCCGTTGAACAAATCCTTTTGTTTTGGAAGACTGAACCTTGATGCAGATCAGAGCTGATGGTTGCTGCATCTTAGTACACCCAGTCAGAAGTGTAGAATGATGCTCCATCATAGATTTATGTTTTTTCATGAAGAACACAGCAGATGAACCCTCGTTTTTTAGAAATGTGCCTTCAGCCGTTGACTGTGTGGCCTCACGACAGTGGCCGGACGTGTGCTGCATGTCCCACACTGATAAGGGCCGTTTGGACTGTTTTCACAGCATCTGAGGGTTTTATCAGACATGGGAACAGACCGGCATCAAGGTTGAGATATGCATTGGAATAACAGCAGCTGTTTCCCTTGTTTATTATGTTTACCTCTTATGTAGTGTTTGTCAGTTGTTAGTTTCTTCATAAATGAAGATGTTAAGATTTCCCCATTCATACAAACAATCAAACAGCCAGGGAAGCATTCAGACCAGGTTTTAGAATCTGTAGATTAGAGTTCGATTTGTATACGTTTAAAAGCCTTTGGGTTCATGAAAAAGAAGGTGTCAGGGGATAGCCAGGGGTTGCTGTAGCAACTGTAAGGTTTAGCAACCCTAAATATATAATCCTTAAAGCTAATCCTTTATTTTAAAAAAATGTTAATTGTGCATAATTTTATTACGTGTCATCACTTTCCATTTAGCATTTTTTCCTGTTTGACTATTGTTTATTTTGTGTTATGTGACATAAAACCACACTGAAGACAGTAGGTGATGCAGCAGCAGCAGTGTCTCAACAGAGAGGGCGTTTGAGAATTTGCGTTTGTACTTCATTTGTCACTAATAAAGTTTATTCAATAAAATACTGTATTATATTTTGCTTTAACTGACTGTAAAAATGGTGGATGTTGACACTAATTGTGTTTACATAATAAATGACTATTTTCACTTTCACCTCCATAAGTCTCATAGCTGAGTTTGAGTTCTGTTAGAACTTTTTTTTATATTTTACTTTATTGTTTAAAGGAAAATAAAATACTATATGTGTTTGTGTTGCCCTTTATCAACTTTGAGCTCCTGCCTCTCAAAAATCCTGTCCACGTCCCTGCTTATGGGGTTTTAAAAAGATCCACATAGTTGTTACTAAAAACTATGTGGTCAGTTCTCAACCATAAGAACTAATAATACAAGAACTAGTAAAAGAAGAGAAAATGGATGAAGATCACGATCAGTTTGCAAAGGGGACACGGCACAGAGCAAATTGATTGACAAGTTCTAAAGCCAATCAGAACATAGAACACAGTTTGCTGCATAAAAATTGCTTTTAAAAAACAGCAATATCGCAATAGGTGAACCACGATATAGCGAGGGATCTCTATAATATGAATTTGTTAAACTATTATTAAAAATTAGTGATCATTAATTATTTATTCTAGTTGCAGATGAGTACCAATCCAACCACATGAGGACTTTGATTGGTCTTAATCATTTTTCATCAGACAAACTGTCTTTTATTGTGTCCTAATGAAATGTTTTCATGAATGAATGTTTTCACTCTCAAAAGTTGAAACTTGAAGTTAAAATCCTTAAAACTTGATTAGGACTTGCCCAAACGGTGAGTTAAGTCTCCCTGCATGGGGCAGTAACAGCTGTTCAAACAGACGTTTGTGTTGGGAGTGATAAAAGCTCCACTGCTGTGTTTGCACTTTTTTTTTTTTACACCTTTTGTGAAATAATTCTTGGAGATCTGTGACGGTATAAAAGCTGCGTTTTCTCCAGACCCAGTGTCAGCCTCTTCTGTGCTGGGATCTTCTGTCAACACAACTTCATTGCAGCTATGATCATTTTCTCCTGTTTTTTTGCAGCTCTGCTGTTGGTCCCCTCCTCCTGGGCTCAGGTAACAAACACTTGATATTGTCATGTATTGCACAGCGCATTCATCAGCATTAAAAACATTGTTAGAAATAAATAGTTTTTATTGTTAAAACACAACTACTTTGATTTCAATGAGGAAAGATCTTGAAAGGAAGTGAGCATGAATAGTGCATAATCTTTGATGGCTGGGCTCTGGGTCAGAGACATCTTTCATGCTACGGGAGAATGACCTCCGACCATATGAAGTGACCCCAGAGCTGATGAGGCCAGAAGAGCCAGGAGGAGAACAGCACGGCGCTGTCTCCTTCATTTACATCTAGTGAGGACTTAATTTAATTGCATTAACATGAGCAACAGAGTCTGGAATATGGATAAACAAACTTCTAGGAAGGCAGGAGTATGATTGGGATTGGCTGTGAAGTAAGTCAGCACTTCTGCTTTTGGCTCAAACTGAGGACTAACTAACGAGTGGAGTGAGGAATCAGCAACTCAGCATACCTGAAGATGAGGAAGATCTTCCTTATTGAAAGTGGACCAAAGCCTCACTTCAACTTTTTCTTTGTGAATTCAGTGTTAGTTTTATTCTTTAATCTTGCAGTAGAAAATGTAAAACAAGTTGTACTAAACCTTTATTTCAAATTATGTTTAAAAACTGTCAAATGACCAATAAAAAAACTGTCTACTGAGTTTAACTTGCAGTATTGAGAAAACATCTCAGAGAAAAATTGAAACTTCTGAAGAAAATAAGTTTTTATCCCGATTACTCAGGCTTTTCTTTTTTGAAGTTTGGCACACAGCAGGAAGGATGTGAACTCTAAAGAGAACATTGACTACCATGACATGGATTATGCCACCAGATAAAGATCTCACTCAGCTTTTATATTTTCATATTAGCATAGCTGACATGAACTCTGTCCTTGAGCTTAATTCCATTTCCTCTTTTTTTCATGATACATGACTCAACAAAAGGAAAGTAAGGAAACCTTTTTTCATCTATCATCAAGACTTTTCATGAATTCAGCAAGAATAAGTACAGATCTGATTCAGATGTCACAGAATCTGAACCTGATGTCTTTGTAGAGGTACCCAGGGAGCCATCTGTTGGTGAGCTGCTGGAAAGAGCCAACAGGGACCGCAGTATGTCAGCCATTGTATTGTTATCCTGGCTCATTTAGAAATCAAGTCAAGAATCTGTCCAGCTCACTGCTGTGGTTTTCCTGCAGAGCCTGACTTTGATGAGCCCACCCTGATTGGAGGTGACATTGCAATCAAGTCTGAGGCTGACAGGAATGCTGACCCGTGCACCTCCAGAGGCTGCCTCTGGTTGAAGTACACTGACGGGAGGGTCTACATCCCCTACTACATTGCTGATCACTACTGTAAGCTTAAACTGCCACAAGCATCAAAGTTCTGACATGTTCAGTCTTTGTTCATGACACCAACAGACCGCTGCAGCGTCTGACTACACTGTATTTTGTAAAGCACATGTTAAAGGCAAGGCCCGGGGGCCGGATCCACCCCTCCGGGTAATTATTAGATTATTGGATTAGATCATTTTTAACTCGTATAATTTTGACAAAATATATTTTTATGGAGCGTAAAATATTGAAGTTATTGAAGGTTTAAGTTGATTTATTCTGGAATAATGTCCCTGTATTTTTATTATTCAGATTTATGTTAAAAAGTTAAGGTTTTAAAGTTTTAAAAATTGGCATTCTGCTAACTTTTTGGACTATTTTGGCATTTACTAAGATTTTTTAGGCTGTTCTGGAGTTCAGCTAGTGTTTCAGCTACATGCTAGATGTTTTGGCTAACCTAAGTTTTCATTTTTAGGCTAATTTGCCACTAACTAATATTTTAACTGGCTATCAGCTTCAGCAATTTTAACTAATAATTTATTTCAGCCATCAGCACTAGAATAATCAGCGGCCAAATACATCTTACAGCATTCACACTAGCATAATCACAAGTAATGCTATATGTCTTGTTCATAAATATGCAAAAAAGTTACGGTTTTAAAGTTTTAAAAATGTAGTTTTAGAGTGTTCAATAAATGTTTATCCTGTTCGACCTGCGACCTAAGGTGTGTTTTGGATTTTGGCCCCTTGTGCGATTGAGTTTGACACCTCTGTTTTAAAGCCACTTTTTAACGTGAGTGAAGGTTCTCATTAGGTCTGGTAAAAATAATGCAAATTAAGCAACAAGGATCTGGTTTTCTGATGAATACAGAACAAAGATGATTTTTTGACTTACTAGAGAAGTTTACCCATAACTAAGCAGTTTGAAGGTTTTTTTTCTGAGTCAGATGTACATTTAACAAAGGCGAGTTCTTAGACATGTGTCCTAACTACAAACATCCTTTCCTTAAACATTAAAGACATAGAACTCATTTGAGCTGTAAGACTTAGATCGCACCTGTTGCGTCCGCGTGGAGACAAGGATCACACCGTGCAGCTCTTCAACACACCTGTTTATTCTCACCCCACCCCCCGCATCCTATCATCACACTTGCCACACCCTGTGGTGCAGCTCCTAAAAGCACAGTAACTCAGTACTTAACAAACTATGTTAACGGCAACTAACTTAACATAACTCTGAACACTTTCAGACATAACATTTCTCCCCCCCCCCTCACAGAAACAAGAACCTTCAGCTCTCCCACCCCCAATAGCGACATCACCCAGTCACATAGTCTCTGTGCCAGATAGGTGGGCCTCTGATCCTTGGTGGTCGTGCTGGCAGAACCTCAGCTTCCGGTCTGGGTGGTACACCTCCCTGCGCCCAGCTGGTTCCTGGCCTGGGCTGCCAACCCAACGTCCCGCTGACTGGTGACACGATGTCCATAGACGTTGGGGCCGGGACTCCTGTGCAGACGGTTTGAGTGCCACCGTGTCCCGTTCTCTATCTGTAGGTGTACGACCCCAGTTGCTGAGTGACTCGAAGAGGAGCTGACCAGTATGACTGCAACTTATGCCGGCGGTGGGCCTGTTTGATTCTGACCCAGTCTCCAACAGTTAGTGATGGGGTCTGCACTCGGTGTGGTGGCGTCAAAAGTGTCCCTTCATCCGAGCCTGGGAACTTAGAACCCGGGCTCTGACTTTCTGCAAACCTTGAGTTTTGCGTGGAGAAGCCGGCTGTGCCCTCAAACAATCCAGGGGCTGCTTCAGTTCACGTCCGATCATGAGCAGGGCCGGAGATATACCCGTGTGGGAGTGCTTTGATGTCGAATGCTTAAGAGAGTTTGGTTGAGGGCTCACTGAAGATTTTCCCTTCTTCCAGGCAGGCACGAATCCCATTTTTAAGGGTTTTATTAAGACGTTCCACCCCTCCGTTACCCTCCGGATGGTACACTGCTGTCCTGATGTGTTTGATGGAACGCAGTGTCAGAAACTCCGTGAACTCAGCTGAAATGAATTGGGGGCCATTATCTGTTGTAACAACACTGGGAAGCCCCCACCGTCCAAACAGTTCCTCCAGTCGGCCTATGATGGTATGTGTGGTGACAGAGCTCAGCTGAAAAACCTCTGGCCATTTGGAATGCAAGTCATGCACGACCAGGAGGTAACGTGCGTGAGCAGGAGCCCCATGAAGTTCTCCACAAAGATCAATCTGGATATGCTCCCAAGGCGATGATGGCCATGGGGCCGGGTTGAGTGGTGCTGTAGCTGGCTGGCCAGTCTTCCCACTCAGAAGGCAGCAGGCACAGTTACGTACCAGCTCTTCGACATCAGAATCTATGCGAGGCCACCACACTGTATCACGGCACCGTTGCTTCACTTTGACCACCCCAAGTGCCCTTCATGAGCCATGTGAAGTACTCTGGATCTAAGGGTCTCAGGAACAACTGCTCGGTGTCCCCGAGCCAGGCACACCGTCCCCCAGCAGGAGAGCTCATTCCGGAATCGGTAGTAAGGAAGCAGGCGGTCATCCACCTTAACTGGCCAGCCATCCTGGATGTAAGTGCGAAGGGTCCTAAGAGTTTCATCATCAGCAGAGGCCTGCTGCAGCTCAGCCAAGGTGACTACTGAGCTGAGAGGCCCATGCAGGATTTGAACCAGGTCATCGTCATTTTCTGTGCTATGAGCGCCCTCGCCTATTTCCGTAGTCGCTGAGACAGCTCTTGACAGAAGATCTGCCACTGTGTTAGCACGCCCTGGCATAAACTCCAGACTGAAATTGTACTGATTCAGCCGGTCAGCCCACCTCAGCAATCTCATCGGTTTGTGTCCTGACCCCTGGGTCGCCAACAATGCTGTCAGAGCCTGATGGTCTGTGCGTATGGTGAAAACCCGCCCATAGAGATAGACATGCCAGCGTTCACATGCCCACAGGCAAGCCAGTGCTTCCCTCTCCCCTACTGAATACTTCTGCTCGGCGGGGGTGAGAGCCCTAGAAGCAAAAGCCACCGGTCGTTCCACCCCGTCATGGATCTGGGAGAGCACTGCACCAAGTGCCACCCCCGAAGCATCGCAGGTGACCAACGTAGGTGCCGTCAGGCTGAAATGGGTCAAAGTGGGGGGAGAGGTGAGCTGTTGTTTGATGACACGCACAGCCTCATGACAGGCTGGGGTCCAGTGCCAGTGTGCATCTTTCCGAAGCAAGCTACGTAAGGGAGCTGTCGAGTCTGAGAAATGTGGCATGAATCTAAGGTAGTAGGCAGCCATCCCCAAGAAGGAGGACAGCTGGGCTGGTGACTGAGGGTCTGGCAAAGACAGAATGGCCTCAGTGTGGGACATAATGGGGGCTATCCCTGCCTCTGAGAGCCTAAAACCTAAAAACTCGACCTCCTTAACGCCGAACACGCATTTCTCAGCATTTAGCTTCACGCCATGCTGTTCGAACCGTTGGAAGACTTGCTCCAGACGAGCTTCATGTAGCTCCATGGTCGGTGCATGCACGACCACATCATCCAGATAGATGGAGACACCAGGGATCCCTGCTAGGATGAGTGACATAATCTTCTGGAAGCAACTCGGGGCCGAGGAAAGGCCAAAAGCCATGCGTTTAAACCTGAACACCCCACATGCGTAACAAAAGCTGTGAGGTTCATGCTGGCAGGTGCAAGGGGAACCTGCAAGTAGCCATTTCGCAAATCCATCTTACTGAAGACCGTGGAGCCATGAAAATGACTAGTGAGCTCCTCAGCTGTAGGCAATGGGTACTTATCCGGAATTATAGCTTTGTTCACATCAGACAGGTCAACACAAAGACGCAGACCTCCCCTTTTCTCCTCGCTACCACCAGGTTAGACACCCATGGTGATGCGTCGACTGGTTCGATAACGCCTCTTCCACCAGGCGATGCAGCTCGGCCTCCACTTCGTCACGCAGAGCCAGAGGAATGCGCCGCAGTGGTTGGATAACTGGGCGTACTGACAAGTCAATAGAGGGCTGGTGCACAAAGGCGGACATGCAACCAAGCCCGGTGAAAGGTGGGGGTAGCGGTCTGGCCATGACCCGGTGACCTGCAGGACACACGTGCCATCGGAGTCAGTCACCGTAAACCCGAGGGCAAGAAACAGGTCAAGGCCCATGATATTAGCCCCTTTCTGAGTGATACAGAACTCGGCATGAGGAACACCGTGGTGATTGTAACTGACAGGGAGATGAGCAACACCTAAAGTGGAGATGGGAAACTGACCATATCCAGACAGGTTCCTAGCTGTAGGTTCCAGAGGCACATGACTGAAAAAGCGGTCATATGTGGATTTATTCAAGATGGACACCTTAGCTCCTGTATCTACAAGAAGTGGAATTTGGGCCGTACCCACATGGCAGGTGCAAAGCTTGAAAGAGGGAAGTGAGCTCTGCACTGAATTAACAGGAATGGTGGCACTACCAGAGCGGGCAGGAGGAGAACGACAACAGCGTGCAAAATGATGTAACTTGTTGCAGTTACGGCAGCGTTTCCATTTGCGGGGCATGACTGGTCTCTGGCAGCGTGTGTATTGGAGCCACAGTTATTACAGCGCTGAGACCCACTCGTTCTGGGCCCCCGGTCCACTCTCTGTACAGGTAATCTTCAGAAACCTCTGCAGACGGCGTTACGGTTTGTGCCGGTGGTGATGACGTCACGGGCGGGTCTGCAGCGCGCGCGAATCTGCGCGCCTCCGACAGACGATTCCAGCTGTTTTCCGATCACTAAAGCGTCCGCCAACGTCATGGAGTCCGCTTCCAGCAACAGCCGCTCCCTCAGCTGATTTGAAGACGTTTTTTCTATCAGCTGATCAACTATGAGTCCATCCTCTAATGTCCCAAAATCACAGCGCTTGGCCAGCTCACGTAACGCTGATACAAAATGTGCGACAGTCTCCCCCGGCTGCTGAAAGCGCTGGCGAAACTCAAAACGGCACATCCGACGGCTTCTTCCGGAACAAAAATGAGACTTTAGAGCGGCCGTGGCCGTAGCATACTTATCATCCGATAAGGTGAGCGTTGCGAAGATTCGTTGGCCCTCCTGTCCGAGGCAATGGCGGAGGAGCGCACACTTCCGCGCGTCGGCCAGGTCCGTGTGCCCCAAAGCAAGTAAATAATCCTCAAAGGACGCCAGCCATCGTTCCCACGGAACCACGGGACCCCCTGGCACCGGTAAGAAAGGCGGCGGCGGGGGCAAGGTGAATTCAGCCATCCTCGTTCGCCAAAATGTTGCGTCCGCGTGGAGACAAGGATCACACCGTGCAGCTCTTCAACACACCTGTTTATTCTCACCCCACCCCCCGCATCCTATCATCACACTTGCCACACCCTGTGGTGCAGCTCCTAAAAGCACAGTAACTCAGTACTTAACAAACTATGTTAACGGCAACTAACTTAACATAACTCTGAACACTTTCAGACATAACAGCACCATCATCTCATTACTGAGAGTTACCTTCAGATGAACGCTCATGGTTATGCACTTAGCGTCCAGCAGAGGTGCAGTGGTGGTCATGGCACAACTCAATGTCTTTTTCTATCTGCCAGCTGACCGGGAAAGAGCCATCATCGTTCGAGGGCTGGAGTCTTTCTCAGGTGTTTCCTGCATTCGTTTCAGACCCTACCAGAACGGAGATCACGAGTGGTTGAGCATCGAGTCCAGAAATGGGTAAGTCATGTCCATCCATCCATCCATCTTCTTCCGCTCATCTGAGATCGGGTCATGGGGGCAACAGTCTAAGCAAAGATGCCCAGATTTCCCAATAATCTGCAAAGAGCAGAGATGAAATCCTGTGGTCTCCAAACCAGATCGCCTCCGGCCCCTGGCTGCACCTAGAAACTCTGTCCATAAAAACTATGAACAGAACCGGTGATAAAGGGCAGCCCTGCTGGAGTCCAACATGCATCGGGAACAGGTCTGACTTACTGCCGGCCATGCGAACCAAGCTCCTGCTCCGGTCGTACAGAGACCGGACAGACCTCAGCAAGGCTCTCCGGACCCCATATTCCTAGAGCACCCTCCACAGGACACCATGGGGAACGCGGTCAAATGCCTTCTCCAAATCCACAAAACACATGGACTGGATGAGAGAACCCTCCAGCCCCCTGATGTAGAGTTGTAGGGAGTAGGATAAGCCAAGTGGTTCTTTTATTCATGCAACAGGGATGTTTATAGTATTGCCTATCAGGACATGAACGCAGAGCATTGAAGACCTGATCCCAGCAGGATTTGTCTGAAGGAAATAGAATCAGATATGGTGACCTTGAAGTGAAAACATGTCATCGGACTGACCCTTTTTGATTTGAACTTAAATGTAGTTACTGTATTTTTTTGGAGTGCAACCCAGCCAGCAATTTCAAGTGGGCCCCATATGGTTTAAAAGTGGGCAGAAAATGTGGGCCCCAATTGGGTTTGTCCACAGTTTCCGTGGTGGCCCCAGCTTTGTTTGCCCACATTGGCTCCGCTGCCCTGGAACTGGAAGCCTGTACGGCAACCCTGCTAGCTTAGCTGACTCCTGGGTGACGGAACTTCCTTGCTTTGGTGGACTCTGGGCATCGGAGCTTGCTACGCTGTCCACCAGGCAGCTGGCTGGCGTAGCCACCTAAGCCAAAGTTGCTGTAATTTATACTCCAGTGATTTATAGTGCGTAAAATTCTGCATTCCACAGCTTGAGCTTTGCTGAAATTAGCTTGTATAAACAAATGAGGAATGAATCAAAGCACATTTAGAAAATCCTCTCCAGAAATTCTGAAAAAGAGTAAAGAAATGAAGATTCCCAACTTGGCTGAATGGATCTCAGTTTAAAAGAAAACCACAGACACACATATAAGAACCAATGAGTTCCTGATGCAAATAACAGAGCCCATTGACTCCGCCCAAATCACAGTCCAACATTGGAGACAACCTATACTGACAGTTTTGTTGAGTCCACTCACAGCTCCTCCCACTATCCCTCACTGTTCCTAAAGGGACTTGCAGAATTCGGTCCTTTTGGGTTGTTTCCGTGTCAGGACTGGAATGTCTCTGGGATTGAAAATGCTAAAAAGTGACAACCTACAGATCTTAGTTCATTTCAGCTTTCCCATTTCTTTGTAACTTCATGGCAAATGTCCTGTATTTGATCATTTGGGCATAAAACCCTTCTGTTCTTTCCTGCATGACAGCTGCTACTCCTACGTGGGTCGTCAGGGCGGCGGTCAGACGGTGTCCCTGAGCAGACAGGGCTGCCTGTACCACAGCACGGTCCAGCACGAGCTGCTCCATGCCCTCGGCTTCAACCACGAGCAGACCCGCTCGGACAGGGATAACCACATCAGAGTGCTCTGGGAAAACATCATTGATGGTCAGATCATTAATATATTCCCCCCACAGTGAAGCTAGCTCCTAAAAAAAGATGGATCGTATTTTAGCTGTTGAAAGACAAAATAGATGAAGTGGGAAATGTTTGCTAACGCTTCAATGAAACAGCTGAAGAGCTGAAAGCTGCTTCGTTTTAGCTAAGATGGTGTCTTCCATATTTGCAGACATGGTGTACAACTTCTACAAGATCGACACTTTGAACCAGGGAACTCCTTATGACTACAACTCTGTCATGCAATATGAGAGGTAAAACACATCTTGCATGAGTCCTTCACGCTCAGTGAATGCTTTGTAGCTGTCTTCATTTGACCTCTGGGGTGGTGGTGGTGCAGAGGTGGAGCAGTCCTCCTATGAAGGTCACAAATTTGGCTCCTGCATCTCCAGCCAAAGTTCTGAAGTGTGACCCCTGAGAAATTCCCATCATCCTCTGTGTTCACTGTGACTTTTCAGGTACGCCTTCTCAAAGAACAACCTTCCCACCATGGAGCCCATTCCCAACAGCAATGTCTCCTTTGGCCAGGCCACGCAGATGAGCCAGAATGATATTGACAGGTTGAATCGCCTCTATCAATGCTGTAAGTTTCCCGTTCCCAAAGCAAATGTTTTCGAATGTTACACTTCACAAATAAAGCCCCACTACAGTACCATTACAAAGCATGTCTAAGGTAGAATAAACAATAGCTAGCGCAGCTCCTGTTCTCTATTCTAATGTTAAATACTGTCTTCCTCATCCTGCTTTGACATACACTAGCCATGGAGCTACTCTCAATAAAACCTAACAAAACAAAATAAAGACCTCCAGAAGCAGTCAGACTGTAATTAGGGGAGTGGGGTTCAGGTTTTATCATTTCCTCCTTTGACCCGGTTGGAAATGTAGCAGATTTTTAAAAGGATGGTGTGGAAAAGGTGGCAATTCTTCAGGGAGAATCCAGTTCGCTATGTTGGAGGTCTGCAGGAGTGAAACGGCAAACACTCAAATGTCTCTTTGTAAGACCATATAAAACTATGCTATTAACTTTTAGTGTTTTTTTAAGTTACCAAACACAACTTCTTCACGTCCAACAGATCATACCAATTAGTGATCATACTATTTCTGTTAATAAGAGATGATTACACAGCTAGCATCAGTCAGGGTCACTGAAATGTGTCTGCTAAAAATGAGACGTTTTTCCAGCTGACATGATTTTCTCTGCAGAAACTTTTCCTGAACTTGGAAAACATGAAACCTGGAAACATTCCTGGATCTGGAACCAGTTTTCCATCCACGTTTGGATGCATCAAACGTTTCTGAAGTCAAATAAAGACCATGGGTTTAAAAAAAAAGGCCATTTATGCTTCTGTTTTTTCCCCCCTGAAATATCATTTATTAACTTTGCTTCAATGAGAGATCTCTGTTTGTTCTGTCTGTAAAGACAGTAGGGATTTCAGTTTCCTCGTTCAACTTAACCATTTGGAGATGTCGCCAGCAACACCTACATAACAGACTCTTTAACGTGTTGACTCCTGATTGGAAGATTGCAGGTTCAATTCCTGCCTTGCCCACCCATGTGTCAAAGTGTCCTTGGGCAAGACACTGAACCCCAGTGTGGAAGGTTGGCACCAGAGTTTGGCGGCGGAGCCACCACCAGTGTGTGAGTGTGTGAGTG